>CM077080.1:152234113-152345925 GCA_039513925.1 Platanthera zijinensis | reverse complement strand
ACACAACAGTTGCTCTTTGAGCTGACGTAGAGTATTACCAATGAAGTTTTTCTTATTTAATTTAATTTTTAATACATATAACATGATTTATAAGCAATAAGAAAAAATTTATTATCCTGAATCATGTCTAGACTTTTGGGTGAATTTAGCTTGGCGGAATTGGGAAATAATTTATTGTTTTCTCACTTTCTAATCTTTTGGTTATTATGATATTGGATCAAATTATTTAAAAATTTATATGTTTTTTTTCTACCAAACATTATAGGCTTGTAGGAAATTTGGAAAGCTAAAGTGAAATGACTCAATTTTTTAGCTTTTTGACATTTTTGTTTATCCATATAAATGAGAACTCTTATTGTATAACTCCATAAACATGGCTTGTTGGCGCTGCTTTTTGATTTGATGATTTGGAAAGAAACATAGCCATGAATGTTTTGGCATGAAACGGTTATGACCATCCAAAAAAGAAAACATTTTGAACATAAAACTGGATGTATTTCCTTAGAGGTCGGACGTTCATACGACGGTTTAACCACCGCGTTTGACCGCCACTGCCCAAAACAGTCTTTAACTAGTGACAACAAAAACAATGAAATTGAATGAGTAAGATATGATTTTGTTTTTTTGGGCAAGATAGATATATATTATTAAGTTAATGCGTCAATTCTTTGTTTATAATAAATCATTAAAAGGATACTTGTGTACTCTTAACCAATTTTTCATGCAGCCTTAAATTCCCGTTGAATAATTTTTTGGAGTGTCTTTCTTGGTGTGTTTTCATAACATAGATACTGCTAACACAATTGGCCATGCAATCTCAACTCCTATTTTCATAACATTTTCGAAATGTCCTTGGTATACTTTCATAACATTTTTTGAAATGTCCTTTGTAATACTTTCATAACATTTTCAAAATGCGCCTTTACCAATTAATCAAACTCATCTGTTGGTGAGCTGTAATTTGCTTGCATGACTACACAAATACTTATCTTTCTGTTTTCTGTGTTAAACACACTTTTACTTCCGGAAAAGTTAAATCATATTTAATGCTTAATCATAGATGGAATTGTTTGGTTTCCTGGTTGGTTTATCTGGATCTATTTTTTTCACTTGGGTCTTCTTTGAAGTTAACTTACTAGTGTCTCATTGGCTAACCTGAAATCTTATTGTGACTTGAAAGTTTTCTTGACTTTCCCAAGATCTAGAACATGCAATTTAATTTTAGTGGAGATGATATTTATCAATTTGTTTTAGACACAATTATTATATTGATTGCTCAATCGTTACCCTCAATTTAAAATAAGTCTCCAATATTTTTTATGTGCAATTAGTCCCAAAAGTTCATAAACTGTTGCACCTAGAAATTTGAAGCTTCATGTGATAGGGATTGAAGCTTGAGTAAAATTCATCACTTAGTCACCCAGGACCAAAGCTAGAACAAGGTGTTGCACCTAGAACCCCTGCCCTCTCCCTTCTTTGCAGCCCTATAACCTCCTCCACGAACTTGTAACTACCGTAACACGTCATCAATAACTTCTCCCAACTTCCCCTTTTGTTACTAACCAGCAATTATTTCCCTTCACCGTTACTCCCATTCACATTCCAGTCTTCAATCGATCACCCCCTCCCCCTGAATTCCAGGTCCACTGTATTATAAAACAGACGACTCGTCCCTATTACTCAAAATTAAAAACTGTAGCCAATTTCATTCCTAGAATCATTCCAGCGCCTCTCCTCTCCGAAATCATGTTGAACCATTTCAGGACCTACCGTATCTCCATTCTGACCACTAATTCTGTGCAGGACAACCAGTTCACCTAATTCCAGGCTTAGTAATATTCATCCAGCAACCTAAAACCTCAATTACTGGCTCTGTAACCTCTGTCAAGCAACCAATTTACTTCATACCTTATTCCCAGCCCATGCCGCCACCATCCAGCCAATTGAAACCACAATTCAACACTCAAACACTCCCAGTCAGTCCAACGCCCCTCTGAAAGTCCAAAGTTACTTCACCATTACTTATCAATCTCATTGAACATCCACTTAGCCTTCTATCTCATAGTCATTGTGAGTTTATTTCATGATTGCAAGTTCTTTTGGTTGAATTATGCATCAATTCACAGTTGTGGATATTAGTTAGTGATCTTTGTGCAAGACATCTTGTGACATCTAGGTTTAGTTCACACACTCTTGAATGTTTACTACCATACTTATTTTCTTACTGAAAAGTCTACTCGAATGTGGGCATTATAATATTATTTATGATTTTCTTTTATTGCAAGTGTATGATTTTTCCTATCATTTTAATTAGTCTTCCCACATCATTAGAACCTACCCTATATCACTAAGGGCATTATTTATTTCTAGAAAATTTAATCTTATAATGCATATTTTTGTCATCTTGGGGTACCTTTCTGTTTAAAGGTTACATGAAAGTATGTGATTTGAGCAATAATTTAACTCTACCTATTGCAAGTGTTTAAATAATGGGTTGAAGACCGAAGATTTATGCAGGCATGTGTTTTTACAAACTCATTGTTTTCTTAATTACTTCTTCCAATTGTCCTCCGATAGTCAATTTTTTTCAGAATTTAGTTTTTCAAGGCTCTTTATGTATGTTATTTGTTGGTAAACGTAGAAATATAACTTTCTTGTAGGGAGAAATGCAACAGCTGCGGGATAAGCTCACTGTAGCAGAGCGGACTGCTAAATATAAAGCTCAGCTAAAGGTATTTTTACCCTTGCTTTTTACGAGTTTACCTTGCTATTGCATAGTGAAGCATTTATCAATGAGAATCTGATTTTAAATCGTTTTAATTTGGTTGGAAAAATATCATCTGCGACTGCAAGTACTCGAAGAGGGCTTGAAAATGTCAACGGGTAGCGTTCAACGCACCAACTTCGGAGAGTAAGAGTGTAAGCAATGGTTCTTCACGCAGACAATCATTGGGAGTGTAAACAATGTTTTGAATAGGGCTTAAAAACATGCTTGAATGTGAAGTTTAAGAAAGAATTTTGCTAGCCCACCCTACATTTTCAAGATTAATCCTAGTTCTTTCTGCCAATATTCGTGAATACAAATTACATTTGCTTAGATATTAGACTGTTTATTTATGCATTCTGTGTTGTTTGAATTGCTGATTTGAACTTTATATCCCAACGGTCTGATGATTTCATTTAATAGGGCAGCATAAATTTGTCGATTCACCATTTTTTGCAGGGTTCCAGGTCTGCCACTCGCTTGGAGGAGGAACTGGCTCAGGCATGGGGACACTGCTCATATCTAAGATCAGGGAAGAATATCCTGATCGAATGATGCTCACCTTTTTCGTCTTCCCTTCGCCAAAGGTCTCAGACACTGTCGTCGAGCCATACAATGCCACCCTCTCCGTTCACCAGCGAGTAGAAAATGCCGATGAGTGTATGGTTCTTGATAATGAAGCCCTCTATGACATTTGCTTCCGCACTCTCAAGCTAAGCACACCTAGTTGTAAGCATCAACTCTTTCTCTTGAAGTTTTGAAACTTTCTTTTTTTTTTCTTCAATCGTTTGCTAACTGGGATTTCTAACTCAGTCGGTGATCTCAACCACTTGATCTCGGCCACAATGAGCGGAGTTACATGCTGCCTCCGGTTCCCCGGGCAGCTCAACTCCGACCTCAGGAAGCTCGCCGTCAATCTCATCCCCTTCCCCCGCCTCGACTTCTTTATGGTCGTCTTCGCTCCACTGACATCTCGTGGGTCTCAGCAATACCGTGCGCTCACCGTTCCCGAGCTCACCCAGCAGATGTGGGATTCAAAGAACATGATGTGCGCCGCCGATCCCAGGCACGGCCGCTACCTCACCACGTCGGTAATGTTCAGGGGGAAAATGAGCACCAAGGAGGTGGACGAGCAGATGATCAATGTGCAGAACAAGAACTCGTCCTACTTCATGGAGTTGATAATATTTTGAAGCCTTCACCCAATGGTCTTCTGACTAGGAGAACGTCATCCTTCTAGTTTAGATCTCCCCTCTCAAGTGGCTCTAGCACTGTGTTGAAGCATGCAAAAGGGACATCAAAGTCATTTGATGGTGGAAGTAGGTCATATGATAGCAATAAAGTCCTTGCCAATGGGATTACTTTTTCACTCAACATGTATTAGTGTTTCTGATGATATTGATTTGCAACAGAACTTTATTAATCTATTATGGTGGTCCAGTGTGCTGTATTGTGAATAACTTCTTTTAAGTTATTATATATGTAAATATAGATTTTCGAAGTACAATATATTTATGAGTTCTTTTATTAAATGCAATTTTGTGAAATTATCAGTTCAGTTTTGGGGTTATTTATATGCCTCTATTTCAAACACTTATAGTGATTTCCAAACATGTCATTATACGTTACGCTCAACCTCCTTTGACAGCATTGGCGTTTTTTAAAAAAAAATCACAATTTTTTGACAACAGTTTAAAAGTGTTGCCTTTGTAGCTTTTGACAACGTTTTTTAATTGTAACAGTACATGTCAACAGTTCTAAAATGTTGCAATAGGTCAACCAAAAAACTGTTGCCTATTCTAAGGGTTTAGGCAATAGTTTTTGTTTAGTGTTGCCTAAAGGTATGAAAATTGTTGCCTTAGATCTTTGGTACCATGACTATTTGAGACACCCCTATGGCAACAGTTTTTGATGTTTTGGCAACACTTTGCAGTTTTAGGCAACAGTTTTCAAGTGTTGCTAAAGGCCGGAAATGGTGTAGTGCTCGGACTGCAAACTGCTGAGCGGGCGGGGCAACTTGTGGTGCCGGTAGAGGTGCCCCTCTCATGGGGCAGTTTCTTCGAATGTGCCCTACTTGATGACAGTTGTAGCACTCAGACGGGGAAAGTACCACACCCACGGGCCTCTATATCTCCCACATCTGAAGAGGCTGAGGGGCCAACACCACCGGCTCCCTCGGCTCCTGTCTCACCTCCTGGCGGGGTTGGTCCTCTGCGCTTCTCTCATCAGCAAAGTATCCCCTCCACTGATCATTCCTGCCTCCCAGACCCTGATCCTCAGTTGGTCTCTTCCAACCTTGAGTCATGAACCAAACAGCCTCCATCCTCTTTTCCATCTCCAGAATCTGAGGTATAGGTCCGTCAGATACAAAAAAAAGAGCCTCTATCAAGTCCTCTCGATGACACTTATAAAACCTCTTTGTATACCCTGCTTCATCCAGCTGATAGGAGTTTGCAAATCGTTCTAAGTGATTGAACTCCCGGTGGTACTCCACCACTGTTATGTTGCCATGCCTCAGCTGTAGGAACCTATCTTCCAGCTCGTCTCTTGCTGACTATGGGATAAAGTGCTCCAACATTGCGGCCCTAAACTCCTCCAAAGTGACGTCAGCAACCTCCTGATCTGCAAATAATGTATCCAGAAGTGTCTTCCACCATCTCTTGGCATGAGATTCCAAGCAGGAGACCACCAGAGGTACCCTCTCCTCCCACAGGCACCGTATCCCTGTCAGCATCTCGAACATTATATCAAGCCACTCTTCTATCCATTATGCCGACTCTGTCCCCATGTAAGATGGGGGAGAGAGTCCTCAGAAGATGCTCAACAAATTGGCCCCCAAGTTCGACTGCGGAGCCGAAGCTTGTTGGGCTTTAAAGGCCTCCAGAATGGCCATCAGAGTCTGCCCCATCTCCAATTGTAGAAACGGAGTAGAAGCTAGGGGAGGTGGTGCAACATTCAGAGTTTGATGATCTCCTCCCTGCGGTGTTTAATTTGTCGGGGCCTTCATAACAAAGGCCAATTGTAAGAAATCCTACCCGAACCTAATTGTGATCCCCCATATGGGCACACCACGCTTCCGCTGTTTAGTTTTCCCCAAACTAAACTCGACTAGGGGTGACCCTGGGTTAGTGGACTTTTACTCTTTCGATCGAGGTTTCCCTCTGATATTAGTTTGTAAGACCCATTTTTTTTCTTTTAAACCACCGAGGTCTTATGCCCAGAATTGTCACTTTGCGGTGACACAAACACACTCGGGAAGTTCATCACTACAAAAATGTCGATCCTACTGGCCATTTCGATTGCAAAAGAGTAGAATAAATATAAGAGTACATGAAAACTCAAATACTATTCCACAGAAAATCACATTAAATATAATAAATCTCCACAAAGGGAGAGTCCACAGATAATATAAAGTAAAGTACTAAAAAGGGCTCCTGCCCGATACATCAAAAATCTAACTACAAATAACTCAACGCGGAAGCAAATCTATAATATTTACTAATGATCGGGAATCACTGTCCCTGCTTCCTGAACTCCAGTGCTAGACTGTCCCGTCTCAAAGCGCACCAAGCTCTGGAGCTAGATCTCTTGGTTCAGCTCCACGATCCCTTAAAATGATTTGGTAAACGACCGTTAGTCTAAAAGGCTAAGACCTATCATCCCCCACCCCTCCCCCATGGCTCCTAGGCACCGAGAGGGGAGAATTAAAGGGAAGGTAATGAAGGTGGAGAGTAATAAAGGTAAGCAGGTGGCGGCGGAACAAGTCTATCATGAGTTAATAAACAGAGCAAGTATATATAAGCAGTGGTAGTTAAGCAGTATAAGTATACACAAGAACAAGTGAGTAAGTAAAGTAGGAGAAGGTAAACTAAGTAAGTAACTATGACCTATAGGAATGCCCATACAAACCTATATACCAAAGGGTCGTTTTGCAAGGCCTATTGTATAAAGTGTCTCATACCATTTTATATAATAGGTGTCAGGGGTTATATGCAATGATGATGATATGACATGCAAGTATGCTATGATGTGAACATGCAAGTGAAATACGCACACTCGACTTTGTGTACACAGACCTTTAGTTCCCCCTTTCTAGAGCTTAACCTCCAAGATACCTCCGTGGTGGCAAACGGAAGCGGTGGGTTGGGCCTCGCCCACCTCTAAATTAGTGTTAACAATACCAGTCAGACCTATCATACGCCTCAATGCTGGTGCACTAAGATGAGCTCCTGCATACTCTTGTCGGCTGCGCACTGGGCTTTATTTGGGCAAGTGCTAAACCACACTTTTCGAGTCAACATATTGGCGTCGGTGTGATGACTCTCCAATACCAAAGACACACCACCTTATATCTTATGCACATGCAACTTTAGTTGCTTTTCCGCCGAGACAAAGCTCCCCGGACTATCCCGTCCATCCAAATATCTACCAAGCAGTCGGCTCGCCGGGCTAATCTGCCCATCACTAAAACCACTGAGCCTATCGCTCGCGGAACCCAACCTAACTCCCACAACATCGGGGAGTGTGAGTGTAAGTGAAATCCTAGTTATACTAGTTACTCTTAAACATTGATTATTCTTACGGTTTAGGTTAGCCCAGGACTGCCCTAGGTATTCCCAGTGAAGGGCTCTCATAGGGCACTAGGGCCTATGATGGTAGCTGAAGCCCATAGTTCTCTTTCGCAAGGCACTTACTATTATTGGTTATTACCCAATTCCCGATCCCTGTTAATATTTTACAGGATCTAACCCTAGTGTATTTTGACTTTCTTTCTCTCCACAGGAAAGACGACCTTTCGTCGATCCTGAGCACCACCTTACACTAGCAAACCCAAAATTCCCCTCATCATGACTCTTAATGAAGCTCACCTTTTTACCTTACCAAACCAGCAAACATTACTCCCCACTTCCTATGACCATCCCCCATATCAACATAATTTCCGCAATTTTACTAAATGCAGACCAATCTAAGCTCTATGATGTACATGATAGGAGGTACTCCAAATTTTCATCCAAATGCACTAAGATAATTATTGTGGGTCTATCATGACACGTTTAGCCTAAACCCAGAGACTTGTTATTTTCCTAATTAATTTAACATTTATTAGATTTTCACAAATGTTAGGTCATGGGTAATTTTGAACATGAAGTACTAGATTTCCTTAATTTATGGTCACCCAAAAATTATGAACAGTGTATGATAGCAAAACATTAGTGAATTCCAAATTTCACATATTTTCATAAATGTAATAACCTCTAAATAATTAATTCAAGATAATTCAAATGATTTTATATAATGAAGGGAGTACCATATTTCATAGTCCAAAAATTGTATAAAATTTACCAGAGCTTCATTGAGATCATAAAACATTACTGACTAAGTTTCATGCAATTCCTAGGTTAGTGAGCCATGTATAAAAATACTTCAATTAATTCTATTCAAATTCACTTTGTGAAGCAACATTCTTATAAACTCATCAAGATAACATGTAATAAATTTTCTAGGCTTTATTATGCCCTAAAAGATTCTCTTGCCCACTAACACAATCTTCCATCAAAGTATAATATTTATTATCTATTTATCAAAATTATGGTGCACTAGTTTACTTTACACATGAAGTACTAAGAGGAAATGCCCAAATGATCCAAATAATTTTCTAGTGCCTCTACATAATATTTAATTGAATTTGCCAGAGTTTTAATTCATTCTAAGTTAATCTAACCATGGTTACTTCAAAATCATCAAAAATGGCAAGGTGGAGATTATACCTACAAGTATGAGCTACTGTTTTCTAAACATCCTATAATAAATATAAGAGGTTATTAGCACTATAAAATTACTTCAACCAAAATTTCATAAGGATCCAACATCATAAGACCCCTATTTATTCCTTAAGGTGTATAGACCTAAATAATTTCCAAGTAATTTAAGTGGAGTGCATGTGTCCAAATACTACCAAATTCCTTCTTAGGGCATTTCACCACCCTAAGATTACATGGACTAAACACCAAGTCCATACAAGGACATATCACCCCATGTCCTTCACAAACCCCCAAAGTTCAACCTTAGGATTTGAACTAGGGTCCTAGGGCAAACACACCCTTATCCACCCTAAACTCAATGTGATGGTGATTAAACTAACCATGGGGCTCTAGCCAAAGTCCCAACCCCTTTGGGTGAGAATTGGCCCCTCCATGTCCCAAGCTCACACTGGCCCTAATTAACACTTAAAGGGCCACACTTTGGTCTCACCAAAACCTATTCAAATCTAACCCAATTGGGTTGACATTTTTATCAGAGTCATAATATGACCCTGAAGGATAGTCACCAAAATCTTGGTGGGTTTAGAGGTCATTAGACCCTTTAAATAATTCTTACATGGTTTATTAAATTCCTACAAAAACTTTAGGAAAATATTTTCCAAAAATTCCCATTTTTGGATATGTTCTAGGTATAGGCAAGAATGGCCCCCAACAAAAATCTCAAGTCATTTGAATGGTTGGATTGATGGGGGCACTCAAAAAAATATCTCAACAAGCCTAGGTATAGACCTCACCAAAAGGAGTGTTGTGGTCTGACATGAACTCCAAATTGGTCCAAACCAATTTTAAATTAAACTAGCCTCATAGGGCTACAATTATCATATTCACTACTTTTTTGGAATAGGCCCCCAGATATTTTTAATAATTAATTAAAAACATCCCAAAAGCAGTGGCAGAAAATGAAATAAGATAAATTAATAGCACGAATCTTAAAGCATGATCGTGTAACTCCTGGCTTTCTTCTTCCTCCAGCCTAAGGCTGTGATTAACCCGACATGGAGCACTTCCAAGTCCATTTGTCAGCCACCCGGCCTGCTCCCTGGCCAACCACCACTACCACCACCTCCGTTGAGGTGAGGGCTATCGGCCAGAGGTGGTTTGGCCGCCGGAGACGACGGATTCCGGCGAACCCGACACTTTCATTTTCATGGAAAACCAGTGTAAAAATTCGACTGGATCGTGCTCAATTGAGCCCGATTCTCTTCTCTAAGGATCCTAAGATCTAACCCATGAAGAACGAGTAGAGGAGGACCTGATTTACGGCCTAACGATGTGTGCTTTGCATCCTCACCATTTCCGGCCACCAAACTTTTGCTCCTCTGCAACCACTACCCCAACCTCAACAAAAATGAAAAGTAATCGGGGGAACACTTGCCCTTGATCTGGTAAAGGTCCTTAAAGTGGGAATTTGGGAGAGGAGACTTGTAACTCCCCATTGGCATTAAATTCCATTAATGGACTTTAACTCCACCCCTTCGATTTCAACCAAATTAAGGAGGCTGGAGCAATTTAATGGTCAGCCACCTCCAGAAACTCCTGCTCTCCCTTAGAGGAATAAATACCCCGTAAAAGTGGGAGTTATGGAGCCTCCATGGATATTCCATTCGTCAAACTCCACTCAACCTTGCTTAAGGCTTTTCGTCGAGCTCAACTCGACGATTTTGTCGAGCTCAGCTCGATGAATTCCTCGGGCTCAGCTCGACGATTTCCTCGGGCTCAGCTCGATGATTTCCTCGGGCTTAGCTCGACGATTTCCTCGGGCTCAGCTCGACAATTTCCTTGGGCTCAGCTCGACGATTTCCTCGGTCTCAGCTCGATGATTTCCTCAGGCTCAGCTCGATGATTTCCTCGAGCTCAACTTATCGATTTCCTCAAGCTCAGCTCGACGATTTCCTCGAGCTCAGCTTGACGATTTCCTCTCTTAGTCTAATGACCTACTGTGATACTGATATTTCATTGATCTCTTCTCGACATTTCGTCAAGCTCTGCTCATTGATTTCCATCCAGCTCAGGTTAAACTATAGCAATAGACAAAGGAAATCAACCTAAAAAATCAACCTGAAATGATTTCGTACCAGGACATCATCGGGCTCAGCTAAACGATTTCCTCGGGCTCAGCTCGACAATTTCTGGTGGCCAGGTATGAAGAAAGATATAGTGCTATACATAGCGAAGTACCAGACTTATGCCTTGGTGAAGGCCAAATTCTAGAAGCCAAGTGGATTTCTAAAGTCCTTGTCTATTCCAGAGTGAAATTTTGATGACATCTCTATGGATTTCGTGTACGGTTTGTCGAGATCGCACAAGGGGAACGACGTCATTTGGGTGGTCGTGGATTGGTTAACGAAGGTGTCGCATTTCATACCCAATAGGAAGGATGATTTCGTGAAGAAGCTGACGAAGCTTTATGTGGATAATATAGTTCGTCTACATGGTGTGCCACAGATAATAGTAAGTGACTGAGATGGTCGGTTCACATCTAATGAATGGAGGCTTATTCATCAGTTGTTGGGAATCAAGTTGAACTTCAGCACAGCTTTTCACCTGCAGACAGATGGGCAAACTGAAAGGGTGAACAGGACGATGGAAGACATGCTTATGATGTGTGCATTGGATTTTGGTAAAAGGTGGGAGGACCATCTTTACCTGATTTAGTTTGCATATAATAACAGCTACCAAGCCAGCATTCATATGGCGCCCTTTGAGGCTCTGTATGGAAGGAGGTGTCGTACGTCATTGTCTTGGGTAGAAACGAGAGAATCGAAGCTGTACAAGCGAAGGGACGTGGAAGATACTACTTCAATGATGCGGTTGATTCGAGAATGACTACTGATTGCTCAAGATAGACAGGCCAAGTACTACAACACCAAGCATCCGAATTTAAAGTTTGTGGTGGGCGACTGGGTATACCTCAAGATAAAGCCGTTTAAAGGCGTGTTAAGGATTTGACGCTTAAAGAAACTTAGTCCAAGGTATGTTGGGCCTTTTGAGATCTTGGAGCGGGTTGGTGAAGCCGTATATCGGTTGGCTCTTTCGGTAGAGCTGAGTGCTTTACATGATGTATTTCACATCTCGGTCCTACGCAAAGCCGTGAAAGAACCAGTGCATGTGGTTGTTGCGGATCAAGTCTCGGTGGATTGTGGGCTGAAAATGAAAGTTAGACCCATTCGTATCAAGGATATTGAGGTCAAACAATTGCGGAACAAGCTATCAGTATGTTCAAGGTTCAATGGGACAATTGCGGTAGTGAGGAGCTTTCGTTGGAACGAGAGCAGACCATGCATGAGGAGTACCCCGAGTTATTCTACTCAGGTGCCATTTAATTCTGTGTACTTTTCTATTCTCTAATTTTGGGACGAAATTCTTTTAAGGGGATGAGAGTTGTAACGCACCAATTCTCGGATATGAGTGGGCTGTGTCGACTGAGCAATACGGCCTGGGACACGGGCATGTCCAAAGCCGTGTCCTGCTCTGTGTTTGACGGGCTGTGTCGACTGAGCTACACGGACTAGGACATGGGCATGTCCGAAGCCATATCAGGCACACGGCCTGTGACACGGGTGCGTCCCATGGCTGTGTCCTGTTCGAGCTTGATTGTTTCAGCGTCGATTGAGGTACATGGCCTGCAACATGGGCGTGTACAGGGTTGACACGGGCGTGTTTAGGTTTGACACGGGCGTGTCAGAGGTCGTGTCCTATTCTGAGATCGACGATTTATTGTACGATAGTGAGACATGTCCTGGGACACGGGCATGTCACAGGCCGTGTGCGGACCCAAGAAGACGATTTTAAGAGTGAATCGAGGTCATTTGTTTTATTTCTAAGGTATCCGACGGCCTAGCATCCCTCCCATTTGTATAAGTCCAGGAAATGAGGGTTTAGGCCTCGTTTCATTTGGCCATTTTTCTTCCTAAGAGGTAGAGAGAGGGGAGAGCAAAGGGAGAAGAAGGAGGAATCCCGCAATTATTGAAGCTTCAGTGCTCCAAATCGCGAGCCGAGTCCAGATCAGCGGAGGCAAGTCCGTTGCGGTACTTGGACATGTGAAGTCCTCTTCCTTTTTGCATAGGAAACTCTCTCCCGCGAGTGGGAGGTGAGTTTGAGGTATTCCTTCAGGTAGATATGGTTTATCCCTGTCATTTTGCATTTAGAGTCCGGAATCGAAGTATGGACGCAGGTATGGTGTGTGAAGCCTATCCGGATTAGTTGGTCTGGATCGGTTATGTTTTTATTATGCTTGTATTGCTGGAGAAGACTCTGTGTCATTTGTTTTGTGGGTTTTCTACATCGAAGATTGCAACAGGGAGCCTTGGGGACTAACTCCAAGGTGCACCCGGAAAACTGAGCAGAAGCACATTTTCTCCATCATGGTGGTCGGGGAGCCAACCTTGTACATAACCGGGTTATGTAATATTTGTTTGATCGGTACTTCGGGACTCAGGGAAGCTTTACTCGCGTCGATGACTTCAGTTGACATGGCATTGTGAGCAACGGGTTGAGTGGAATCGTACCCGGTCTATGTGGTTCGGCTAAAGAGGACTACCGATTGCATAGAGTGCGAGTCTTAGGCTTCGTCCGAATAAGACTTTTTGCTCATGATGTTGCCATCCTGGGGGCGGTGGTGGACCGGGTTCACCGAGAATGTGCCCTGAGAGCACGTGGTGTGTGGCCGTGTGTGCCTACGCCTGTGGTGAAGTGTGCTTAAATTGTACTTTCACTATCTTGTTTGGTTATACTAATGAAATGTAGGGAAGTTGCACCGCCACCCCGATTAAGGGGCGGGGTCATTATTATTTGGTCAGCTTTAGCTGACTGTCGCCTTGTTTTACCACCATTCGGTGGTTTGTCTATATGCAGGATCAGGTGAACCTAGTGGCAAGTAGCGGGCTGAAGCCCTTGATGCTCTGCTGGCCCTTGAAGGCCAAAGCGAAATGTTTACTTTATTATGTTCATGTGTGGTTGGCCTACGTGCCGAAGTATGGAAAACATGTATTGTTTAAGTAAACACTTGTAAGGCCCTAAGGCCGAGACTTTTGTGTATTTTATTGTCATTCCTTCCTTGGGTTAGTGTGGACATTCATGCTATTGTATTTGGGTTCTTATAACTGTTTTAAAAAGCTTCCACTAGAATACTCTGAGTTAGGATGTGTGTTCCATTGGTAGTAATTTGGTACTAAATCATAACTCCACTGACTGTCCGTGGTATATGGCGTGCGGCCCCGGCCGGACCTTCTATTATATTCCATGTGATGGATAGGGGTGTTACAATTTGGTATCAGACTATGGCATCGGTCTTTCTTATTTGAATTCGTGGACGAATTCTTATAAGGGGTGGTGAGCACATGTATATGCGTCATCGTTATAATATGAAAAGAACCCATGAATGTCCACTTAGGAATGAAAAATACACATGTTTGAGGAACCTGCGTGTTCCTTTAAAGCACATGTATTTTCATTCCTAAGTGGACAATCATGGGTTCTTTTCATATTATAAAAGAAAAATAACTTGAATTGCCGGGCCAGATTTACCCCCTGTTGCTGCTGCTTTTGACTATTCTTCCCTCACAGGCCACTCATCGGTGATGAGTAATTTTGAGTAGGGAAGGATTGATGGCGACGTTGCTGATGCGTTCTTTGATCCCAGACATAGAGAGTTTGTTGATTGGGACGAACGTTGCGCAAGCTCGAGGATGGGAGTCTACCACGATGTTTGTCTCCAACGCCGCTACATGTTTGGCACGTCGTCCGCCACCATCAAATAAAAATATATAATTATAAACTAAATATTTATAATTATATATTGTTAACAATTTATTTTATTTCAAGCAATTTTCATTTTAAGAGATTTATTGTAAGCATTTTATTTTCCATGTTTTATTTCATGCACTTAAATATTGTATTTCATCAAAGGGTTTAAATTTTCATGAAGGGTGGAGATGGATTGGTGTAGGCTATTTAAGGCCATATTGATGAAGGAATTATTGAGATGAATGAAAAGAAATTGAACCCTAACTTTGAGAAGTTTTCCTCCTTTTCCTCTTGAAATTTCGTCCCCCATGTTTCTCCCTCCACTTTGGCTGCTAGCCACCTTTCTCCCCCTCTCTATTCTGGTTTTCCACTCCCCCTCCTTTTTACCTCCTCAATATCTCCCTCACCTCCTCATTCCATAAGAGAACCCGACAACCCACCTTCCCTCTTGATTCCGGCCAACCTAGGTTCTCCCTAGCCGCCACCCTCTCCTCCTCATTTTCCCTCTCTCAGCCACCCCCCTCCACCACCAAACCCAAGCAACCAACTCCACCACCACACCGAGCCCTCTCCTCCCTTCCAACACTAAATCCGCCCACTCCTCCCCTACAACACCCGAACAACCCTCCTCTTTCTTTCTTCTACAAAATCGGCCACCCTATTCCCCCCTACACCTAAATTTCGGTCACCACCTTTTCTCTCTCATCCTTGATAATTTCAGCCAATACGGTTCACCCTCTCCAAGGGTTGCAAAAGGAGAACGGCTTGCATCTTCATCGTCTGGTGCGGATCCGTGGATTAATGTAGAGATAGATTAAACCATCGTCGTGTGTGCTTCCTCCACTCATCTTGTGGAAAGATTTGGGTAACGATTTCTAAAACAATTCTAGTGCGTTCTATAATAATATTTGTGAGATTTGGTGGAAATAGAAGGCTAATATTTTGTCCTGATTTATATTGAAATTGTGTTTTATTTAAATCTAAATTTCAAGTGTAAATTATCCGAACATTTTAGTATCGATCGGATCGAGTAGATCTCGTGAACGCTAGAAGAAATCGGGTTCACTACCCTTGATTTCTCCTCGATTTCAAGAGATTTGGTCAGCCTCGGTATTTTTAATTAATTTGGGATTGATTTTGGACATGGTTTTAAATCGCTATTTTAGTCCGGATCCTCTCGTGTTGGTATTGTGAATGTGTGCGGATAAATTTAATTTGACGTGATAATTGTCTCGATCAGGTAGGTCCTTTTCGCTTGAGCGAACATTGGTATATAGCCCTTATTCAATCTCATAAAGGGGTAGCGGACCTTTGCGTTGTGCGTTGATATATTGGTTAATTTAATCGATAGTGTAATTTTTAGAGAACTATTGCTCGCTGCGTATTTATATTAATTACCGAACCTAAGAACGCGTAGTATTTACATTCGGACCCATGTGCCGGCATCAATTTGGTATCAGAGGGAGGTTCACGTCAATTTCCTAATTGGCACCCTCCCCTTTTATTTGTACGCCGACACGCACTTGCAAGATTAATTGCCAAAATAATAAAAATAAATTTTTATTTTTGGTCTGTAAATAGTGGGCTAAAACTTTTATTTTTCTACAAAAATAATCAAATTTTTTTTTAATAATCTCCTATTTATTTTCAGCAAGAAAATATAAAAAAAATATTTATTTTCTTAGTTATTTAGGGGGAACAATTCCATCTGTTACAATTTTATAGGATCAGAGTCATTATTTCATTGCATGTGCACACGATTCGAGTGGATATTTTTGTCCCGTCACCACTAAAAAATGGCCTATGACGTTAACTTTACCCGATTACAATCTTTTGGTTCCATGACAAATGTTAGAAGACCAGTTCATTCCCCTGTAATGGATGAGATTAAGGTTTTGTTTGCGCAACTAAAGGCTAACCAAGTGGCACCACCACCCCCTATGAAATCCTACACTTATCCTACTTATGACGGTTTAGGGTGTAACGCCCCAAATCTCGGATATGAGTGGGATGTGTCGACTGAGCAACACGTCCTAGGACACAGGCGTGTCCAAAGCCGTGTCCTGCTATGTGTTTGCCGGGTAGTGTCGACTGAGCTACACGGCATGGGACAGGAGTGTGTCCGAAGTCATGTCGGGCACACAGCCTGTGACACGGGAGTGTCCCATGGTCATATCCTATTCGGGCTTGACGGTTTCAGCGTCGATTGAGGTACACAGGCGTGTCAAGGGTTAACACGGGCGTGTTTAGGATTGACACGGTCGTGTTAGAGGCCGTGTCCTGTTCAGAGATCGACGATTTCTCGTACGATAGTGAGACATGACCTGTGATACGGGCGTGTCACAAGCCATGTGCGGACCCAGGAAGACGATTTTAAGAGTGAATCGAGGCCATTCGTTTTATTTCTAAGGGATCCAACGGCCCAGCATCCCTCCCATTGGTATAAGGCCGGGAAATGAGGCTTTAGGCCTCATTTCATATGGCCATTTCTCTTTCTAAGAGTTAGAGAGAGAGGAGAGCAAAGGGAGAAGAAGAAGGAGGAATCCCGCCATTGTTGGAGCTTCGGAGCTCCAAATTGCAAGAAGAGTCCAGATCCGCGGAGGCAAGCCTGTTGCGGTACTTTTCATCAGGCTAGTTTTCCATGGCGCCGAAGCGAACCTCTAGGGTAACAATTCTCTACTTAGACATGTGAAATCCTCTTCCTTTTTGCATAGGAAACTCTCTCCCACGAGTGGGCGGTGAATATGAGGTATTCCTTCGGGTAGATATGGTTTATCCCCGTTGTTTTGCATTTAGAGTCTGGAATTGAAGTACAGACGTAGAAATGGTGTGTGAAGCCTATCCGGACAAATTAGTCTAGATCGATGATGTTTTCATTATGCTTGTATTGCCAGAGAAGACTTCATGTCATTTGTTTTGCGGGTTTTCTACGTGGTAGATTGCAACATGGAGCCTTGGGGACTAACTCCAAGGTGTACCTGGAAATTTTGGGCAGAAGCGCATTTCTTCCATCTTGGTGGCCTGGAGCCAACCTTGTATATAACCGGGTTATGTAATATTATTTCATCGATACGTCGAGACTCGGGGAAGCTTGACCCGCGCCGATGACTTAAGTTGACATGGCGGTGTGAGCAACGGGTTTAGTGGAAACGTACCCGCTCTATATGTTTTGGTTAAAGAGGCTTACCGATGGCATAGAGGGCGGGTCTTAGGCTTCGGCCGAAAAAGACTTTCTGCTCACGATGTTGTCGTCCTGGGGGCGGTGGTGTACCGGGTTCACCGAGAATGTGCCCTGAGAGCACGGGGTGTGTGGCCGTGTGTGCCTACTCCTGTGGTGAAGTGTGCTTAAATTGTACTTTCACTATCTTGTTTGGTTATACTAATGAAATCCAGGGACGGAGCATCGCAGCCCCGATTAAGGGGCGGGGTCGTTATTATTTGGTCAGCTTTAGCTGACCGTTGCCTTGTTTTACCACCATTCGGTAGTTTGTCCATATGCAGGAATAGGTGAACCTAGTGGCAAGTAGCGGGCTGAAGCCCTTAATATTGTGCTGGCCCTTGAATGCCAACGCGAAATATTTACTTTATTTTATTCATGTGTGGCCGGCCTGCGTGACGAAGTATGGATAACATGTATTGTTTAAGTAAACACTTCTAAGGCCCTAAGACCGAGACTTTTTTGTATTTTGCTGTCATTCCTTCCTTGGGTTAGTGTGGACATTCATGCTATTGTATTTGGGTTCTTATAACTGTTTTAAAAAGCTTCTGCTAGAATCCTCTGAGTTAGGATGTGTGTTCCATTGGCACTAATTTGGTATTAATTCGTAACTCCACTAACTATCCGTTGTATATGGCGTGGGGCCCCGACCGGACCATCTGTTATATTCCATGTGACGGATGGGGATGTTAAAACTTTGTATCAGACTATGACATCGGTCTTGCTTATTGGAATTCGTGGACGAATTCTTTTAAGGGGTGGTGAGCACATGTATGTGCATCATCGTTATAATATGAAAAGAACCCATGAATGTCCACTTAGGAATGAAAATACACATGTTTGAGGAACCTGTGTGTTCCTATAAAGCACATGTATATGCGTCATCGTTATAATATGAAAAGAACCCATGAATGTCTACTTAGGAATGAAAATACACATGTTTGAGGAACATGCGTGTTCATATAATAGCTTTTTTGCAATTTTGTTTGGCCGTTTAATGGTGTGTTGTACGACTATAAGTGACCAGGAGTGGCGCAGGGCAGGCAGAACACCCGCTTTCTGAGGCAAGTAGTGCACCCAATGATGTGTCTGCAACCCCTCCTTCGGCATAAACAATAAAGCTAGTGGTTGAGGCGGTGTTTGCGATGCTAAACGCCTAGCTAGGAAGGTAAGTGCAGCATCCTGCCCCTGCAGGGGAGCAGGTAATGCTTTGAGAAGCACAACCTAGAAGGGTGGAACAAGTGGTGGTAGAGCCAATGATACCAATAAGAGCAACGGATAAGCATCTCAAACATGTAATGGGCTTTAACCCTCCGGTGTTTTTGGGGACTGGAACCCCGTCCAATGCCGAAGATTGGCTCTCTCGGGTGAAGAGAGTCTTGACGGCCACGGAAGTGGAGGAATGGCAGAAGACCACAATAGCCACCTTCCTATTGGATAGAGAGGCAAGGTTGTGGTGGGAAGAGTTGGAGCCTCATAACTTGGTTGGAAGGCAACTCACTGATGTCTCGATGGAGGAATTCTCGAGGTTATTCTTGGAAAGATACCTCCCCTCGGCATAGAGGATCGCTATGGAGAATCAATTCTAGAGACTGATGTAGGGAGATAGTAGTATGGATGAGTACCTCCACGAGTTTACGCGGTTAGGTCGTTATGCTTGCTCTACTTTTGCTAATGAGGAGGGTAAGACCAACCGGTTCTACGAGGGTCTTCATGATGACCTAAGGCTACTACTCTCGTGGTCTATGACGCAGGGCTTCCTAACCCTAGTCAATACGGCCCGATTGTTGGAGAAAGATCTGAAGAGAGTACAAGAGAAGAAGGACTCTAGTGCAAAGAAGACAGATTTCAAGGTGCCGACCTCCTCAAAATCTGTGTTCCGTAAGTGGAATAAGAAGGCTAGGACTTCGGGTCCAGCCCCTTCTTCTAGTGCATCCGGGGCAACTACAGGACAAACCCCGGGCACATATTATAACTGTGGGAAGCCGGGACACTTTGCCCGAGATTGTTGGAGCGGACGTCCAAAGTCTTAGAAGAAGCATGAAGCAACTTATGAGGAGAAGGGAAAGGCGTTGGAGTCAACCGCATCACATTATGCCCAAGCCTATCCTAGAGTGTATAACCTTGGACAGCAAGAAGCCATAAAATTGGCTGACGTGGTGACAAGTACGGTTTAAATTAATAGTAGTTTAGCTTTATATACATGTTGCCTTATGAGTGTTAGCTTATGTTTGGTTGTGCTAGGCTTTGTATCGATCTTTGATTTTCCGGTGAGAGCATTGTTTGATACGGGAGCTTCGCATTCATTTTTGTCCGAAGAGTTTGTGTCATGCATCGGAGTACTTTCTTCGATGGCAGGGGGAAAATTTGATGTGTTGCTTCCTGACGGGTGCTCTATACGCGCGGATAGAGTTTGTTACGTGAAGGTAGGGATTGCGAGTCACGATTATGACTTGCGAGCATCGCTACTTCCGATAGTGGAGTTCGATGTGATCTTTGGAATGGACTGGCTATCGGAGCAGCGTGCGTACATTGATTGCAAACGTAAGGTGGTCAGATTGGGACTGGATACAGATCGTGAGATGATGTTCTCAAGCTTTAAGGGGTCAATCAAGACTTTGATGTCTTCTCTACAGGTGGTTAAGGCGGTTTGTAGTAGTGTGGAGCAGTTTCTAACTTTAGTGGAGGGTTCGAAGCCAAAGCCTTGTCTGGACAGCATCCCAGTCGTACCTGAGTTTCCTGACATATTCCCTAAAGATCTCCCTGGAGCTCCACCTCAGCGAGAGATCAACTTCACCATTGATCTAGTGTGAGGAGTCAAACTTATGTCACGCTTTCCGTACCAGTTAGCGCCTAAGGAGATCACTGAACTGAAAGTACAGCTTCAAGAGCTGTTGGATCAAGGTTATGTGCGTCCAAGTTCGTTGTCTTATAGCACGCTGGTCCTCTTTGTTAAGAAGAAGGATGGAAGCTTACGACTCTGTATTGATTACTTAGAGTTGAATAAGATAACGGAGAAGAATAAGTATCTGATCCCAAGGATTGATGATCTGTTCGAGCAGCTGGCCGGTTCAACTGTGTACTCGAAGCTGGATCTGAAATCCGGATACTATCAGCTGCGAATAAGGGAAAGTGACATTCCTAAGATGGCTTTATGCACACGTTATGGGGATTATGAGTTCACCGTCATGTCATTTTGGCTAACAACGCGCCATCCGTGTTTATGTATTTGATAAACAGAACATTCAGAGAATATTTGGACTAGTTCATGTTAATTTTTATCGACAATATGCTGGTGTACTCGCAGTGCGAGGATAATCATTTTAAGCATCTACGAATGGTATTGGAGATCATGAGGAAGAACCAAATGTACGCAAAGTTCTCCAAATGCGAGTTTTGGTTGTCCTCGGTAGAGTTCCTTGGTCATATAGTTAGTGGAGAAGGGGTTGCGGTGGATCTGGCAAAGATAGTTGTGATACACGAGTGTCCTGTGTTATCTACAGTGGCGGAAGTCCGGAGTTTTCTGGGGATTGCCGACTATTATAGGCGCTTCGTGGAGAACTTCTCACGGATAGTATTTCCCCTCACTAATCTGATAAGGATCAGAAGTTTGTTTGGATGCCTGAGTGCGCATAAGCTTTCGAATAACTAAAGTGTCGTTTGACCACGGCACCTGTCTTAAGTACGCCTTGTGGTTCTGAAGGCTTTGAGGTTTATATTGATGCCTCTAGGAGTTGTTTAGGCTATGTTCTGCTTCAGCACGGTTCGGTGATAGCCTATGGATCGCGTTAGTTAAAGGTGCATGAGAGGAACTACCCGGTACATGATTTGGAGTTGGCGGCCGTGGTATTCGCTCTCTAGCTTTCCAGGAATTACCTTTTTGGAGTAAAGGTCGATATATATTTAGATCACAAGAGTCTGAAGTATCTGATTGATCAGAAGGACCAGAACATGCGTCAACGAAGGTGGATAGAGTTTCTTGGGGATTACACCTACAAGATTCATTATATTCCCAGGAAGGGGAATATTGTAGCAGGATCTCTGAGTCGTAGAACTCCTGCACAGGCCAACTGGTTGCAGATGCACGACGAGTGGCTCATTCGTAATTTGGAGTCGTTGGAGATCTCCTGTGTTGACAAGGGATCTAGTGCTAATGCATGTTTGAGTTGGACAAAGGTTCAATACGACCTCGCGGACAGGATTCAGTAGGCCTTGGAGTTGGACATAAGCTTGAAATGTCACTTGGAAGAGTCTGTGGATTGGTCGAATTACCAGTTCATTGTTGACGATGGCCTTGTATGGAAGGGTGGCCGGTTGTGCTTCCCTAATGTTGGGAAATTATGAGAAGAAGTGATGTACGAGGAGTATTTTACCAAGTACTCAATTCATCCTGGGAGCACAAAGATGTTCAAAGACATGAAGAGGATGTTCTTGTTTCCAGGTATGAAGAAAGATATAGCGCTATACGTGGCAAAGTGCCAGACTTGTGCCTTGGTGAAGGCCAAAAGCTAGAAGTCAGGTGGATTTCTAAAGTCCTTGCCTATTCCAGAGTGAAATTTTAATGACATCTCTATGGATTTCGTGCACGGTTTGCCGAGATCGCACAAGGGGAACGACGCCATTTGGGTGGTTGTGGATCGGTTAACGAAGGTGTCGCATTTCATATCCAATAGGAAGGATGATTTCATGGAGAAGTAGGAGAAGCTTTATGTGGATAATATAGTCCGTTTGCATGGTGTGCCACGAAGCATAGTAAGTGATCGAGATTGTCGGTTGACGTCTAATGATTGAAGGCTTATTCATCAGTTGTTGGGCACCAAGTTGAACTTCAGCACAGCTTTTCACCCGTAGACAGATGGGAAAACTTAAAGGTTGAACAGGACGATGGAAGACATGCCTCTTATGTGTGCAATGGATTTTGGTAAAAGGTGGGAGGACCATCTTTACATGATTGAGTTCGCATACAATAACAGCTACTAAGCCAGCATTCATATGGCCTCCTTTGAGGCTCTGTACGGAAGGAGGTGTCGTACGCCATTGTCTTGGGTAGAAATGGGAGAATCGAAGCTGTACAAGCGAAGGGACGTTGAAGATGCTACTTTAAGGATACGGTTAATTCGGGAATGGCTATTGATTGCTCAAGATAGACAGGCCAAGTACTACAGCGCCAAGTATCGAAACATGGAGTTTGCGGTGGGCGATTGGGTATACCTCAAGATAAAGCTTTTTAGAGGCATATTAAGGATTCGGCGCTTAAAGAAGCTTAGTCCGAGGTATGTTGGGCCTTTTGAGATCTTGGAGCGGGTTGGTGAAGCCGCCAATCGGTTGGCACTTTCGGTAAAGCTGAGTGGTTTATATGATGTATTTCATATCTCAGTCCTACGCAAAGATGTGAAAGAACCAGCGTAAGTGGTTGTTGCGAATCAGTTGTTGTTCGATAGTGGGATGACAACGAAAGTTAGACCAATTCGGATCGAGGATACGGAGGTCAAACAATTGTGCAACAAAGCTATCAGGATGGTCAAGGTCCGTTGGGATAATTGCGGTCGTGAGGAGCTTTCATGGGAACGAGAGCAGACCATGCTTGAGGAGTACCCCGAGCTATTCTACTCAGGTACCATTTAATTCTGTGTGCTTTTCCATTCTATAATTTCGGGATGAAATTCTTTTAAGGGGAGGAGAGTTGTAACGCCCCAAATCTCGGATATGAGTGGGTTGTGTCAACTGAGCAACACGGCCTGGGACATGGGCGTATCCAAAGTCGTGTCCTGCTCTGTGTTTGTCAGACTCTGTCGACTAAGCTACACGGCCTGGGACACGGGCATGTTTGAAGCTGTGTCGGGCACACGGCTTGTGACACTGGCGTGTCCCATGGCCGTGTCCTGTTCGGGCTTGATGGTTTAAGCGTCGATTGAGGTATACGGCCTGTGACACGGGTGTATATAGGGTTGACACGGGCATGTTTAGGTTTGATACGGGCGTGTCAGAGGCCGTTTCTTATTCTGAGATCGATGATTTCTTATATGATAGTGCAACACAGCTTGTGATACGAGCGTGTCACAAGTCGTGTGCGGATCCAAGAAGACGATTTTAAGAGTGAATCGAGGCCGTTCGTTTTATTTCTAAGGGATCTGACGGCCTAGCATCCCTCTCGTTGGTATAAGGTCAGGAAATGAGGGTTTAGGCCTCATTTCATTTGGCCATTTTTCTTTTTAAGAGGTAGAGAGAGGGGAGAGCAAATGGAGAAGAAGGAGGAATCCCGCAATTGTTGGAGCTTCGGAACTCCAAATTGTGAGCCGAGTCCAGATCCGCGGAGGCAAGTCCATTGCGGTGCTTTTAATCCAGCTAGTTTTCCATGGCACCGAAGCGAACCTCTAGGGTAACGATTCTCTACTTGTACATGTGAAGTCCTCTTCCTTTTTGCATAGGAAACTATCTCCCACGATTTGGCGGTGAGTATGAGGTATTCCTTCGGGTAGATATGGTTTATCCCCGTCGTTTTGCATTTAGAGTCCAGAATTAAAGTACGGACGTAGGCATGGTGTATGAAGCCTATCCTTGAAGGGTGTATGAAGCCTATCCGGACGAGTTGGTCTGGATCGGTGATGTTGTGAAGCTGTTTAAAATAACCTTCCTTTGATACCAATTTTTGATCTTACGGCGCCCTTAGAGGGGGGAGAATAAGGGTTGACAATATTTATTTCTTAATCTTTGTTTACTATGTGCAATATGTAAATAAAACAATACTAATTTTTATAATATAATTAAACACTTAGAAATAAACAAAAACAGAAATGATAATATTTTATTTCATAAGTGATAAATCAATATACATGATATCTCTATGAAGCTAGAGATTAAGGATTATGAAAAATATAGTTTACTTTTGATTTTGCCGGTCCTTCTACCAAGAACCGGCAGGCTAAAGCGTATCTCTCCCTAGAGCTTGCTACTAGCCCCCCCCCCCCTAGATCTAACCACAATTTAGACGTTGTACACAAGACAATGATTACTCCCTAAGCCGCACAAGGACTTGGACGCCACTCACAAGGCAGCGATTTTCTCCTTAGCCACGCAAGGACCGAGACTCTATGCACAAGGCGGCGAATTACTCCTAAGACACACAAGGACCTAGACGCCACACATAAAGCGGCGATTTTCTCCTAACGATTACAATGAAAATAATGATAAAATATAATCATTAGAAATAAGAACTCCCTCTAAATGTAGCGCTGAAGATGACAATGAATCCTTTCACAGATTTCTTCAGATGTCGTGTACGTGTCTTCGCTTAGTCGCTCTTGAAACTTCTTGGGAGGGTGGAGTTTTTCCTGATGTTGGAGCTCTCTAGACCAGTTGCACGAGAAGGAACACTCCAAATACTGTAATAATTGATCTCAACAGAAAAATGAATCCATTTTATATTTTAGCGATATCGCCGGTGACATTGACTATAGCCGATCGGCAATATCCTATCTGGCTGCCACGTGTCCCACGATTCTGTGGTTTCTACGGTATAATTTGATCGTGGAGCTATCGCCGGGCGATAGTGGCTATCGCCGGGCGACAGTGGATGTCGCCGTGCGATATCCCCTTTTCACTTTTGCCGTCCTAACCATTTCCAGAGAATAGAGGACTTCGTTCTGATTCCAGAATGGGGTGGCATATTCCGTAACTCCTCCCAGATTGAAAGTTATGGCTGTTTGAAGTTTAGCAAACAAAACTCGTTGATTTGTTTTTTTCTGATGTATACATGATGACTACTTTTAGTCATCCTTTTTGGGGGTAATTTAGTAGCTTATTTCCCTAAGTTTTATTATAATTTTGTGTTTTGTATGCTTGTTTTGATGTCATTCTATGTTTTGATATTAAAATCTATTTAGTCTTATTATATGTATTATGTCACTATTTATGGTGTTATGTTTATTAATATTAGCTAATGTTTGGTTGTTATGTTTTAATGCTTTAATGTTTTTTTTTATGTTTTGTTATTTTATTTTAATGTTTGAATGTTTTGATGTTTTGTTTTTATGTTTACATGTACTTGATGTTTTAATTATTTTTTTGTTCAACTAATCTATGTTTTGAATTTGTTTTGTAGGTTAAAGTTTGATCATGGAGCAGCCCCTTTGATCCACAAATGCATCCGACCTACTTGGTGCAGCCCAACATGGCCTACCTGAGCCCTTGATGCAGCCCAAGCAGCCCACATTTGAAGTCGAGCCCTCCTCCAAGTGCAGCAGCCCGAGCACACCAATCAACCACAAATGTAGCCGGCCTTCTACATTTGGAGCAGCTCTTGTCCTACCCGAGCCCACCACAAGCAGCAGCCCACTTCAAAGCCCTCCTTTTTCCCTCTACCCGAGCCCTCAAGTGCAGCCCCTCACACATTGAAGAAGCCCCTCTCTCCTCATAATTGCCATGCATGAATATTTCCATGCATGGTCGGCCACCTTTTTATCTCATGCATGCACTTTCCCTCCCTCTCTCTTTATTAATTAGCATGCATGAATTTCCCCAAGTATATGGCCGGCCCCTCTCTTTTTCCCCCTTCTACAAGTTTCCATTCATCCCCCCTTCTTATTTTATATTTTTCATTAAATGAAATACATGAACCCCCCCCCCCCTCTTTTCTCTCCCCTTTATTAATGCATGCATGAATCTTCTGCCCATGATGTGGCCGGCCCCCCCCTTGTACCCTTTCATATTTCTTATGTTCTAGAATCCTCTCCATCCCCTATATAAGCCACCCCAACCCTCAAGCCAAAGGATGACAAATTTTTGGAGTGAAGTTCTAAGCAAAGTTTAAGTGTTGAGTTGGAGAGTGGAGAGAGATTGTGAGTTGTAATTTTTCTTTTTATTATTGTCATAGATTTTTCATTAGTGCAGGTTTTATTGATTCCATGTTATAATTTCCTTTTCCTTGTAGTAGCATAATTTTGCCTTGTATTATCTTAATTGTATACTCTTCTCTGTATTATTAAGAAATGAAAATGTTTTTCTCTTCTCTTATTTTGTTTTTCATTTCGGATATGTGTAGCTAATTTTTCTTTACCATTCGATCGTGAGGATCCATAAAATGAGATGAGGGTTTCTTTTATTTCATAGTTTTATTTTTGCTTAATTCTAGTCGGTCCTTCTTTTATTTTTATTTCGTCGACTCCGTATTTACGGTATACGGTAGTAGGCTTAGGATCTCATATTTGAGTAGCCGAGAGGCTCGTGAATGTGAAAGATCACTCAAAGAAGGAAGGAGTTGAACGCAACCCTAGAGGTAGGATGACGTAAATCTTCCGGATTGGAGTCAAATCCAATAGTGTCGGTCACCTCGATAATGCAACTTTAGGCCTTTCTGACTTGAAAGAGATTTCGGTCAGAATGTCTATAAGTTAGGGGATTTAATACTCTAGCGAGATTATTTCCTAATATCGGATCCGTCACGGCCGAGTATGATTTGCAAATTTAAAACTATACCTTTTATC
This sequence comes from Platanthera zijinensis, assembly GCA_039513925.1. Lineage (NCBI taxonomy): Eukaryota > Viridiplantae > Streptophyta > Magnoliopsida > Asparagales > Orchidaceae > Platanthera > Platanthera zijinensis. The sequence goes on along the minus strand of CM077080.1, from coordinate 152,318,895 downwards.
CCTCTCATTTCATTTTACGGTGAATCATTGATCGAATGCTAGCTTTTTAATATAAGTTTTCCGTCTAAAAATTATCGTTTGTTTACTTTTAAAAATTCTCAAATCCCAATAGTTTTCCGGTAGGATAATTGTTCAAGCGTGAGTAGCAGTACTTGACAGCCCCGTGTTTAAATACAACCTTGATACTATGATTCGACGGGTATGCTTGCATGTTCGGGTTTTAGCCCATCAATACACACCCTTGGATCATGCCCATGACTGAGGACTTGTCTGCTCAATCAACTTGTACAACCTGCACACTATAAACACACAAAAGAGTAGATCAAATACATAACGGTATTTTTTATTCTCAAACCACGAGATGCGGAATGCATGCTCCAACAATCTCTCCCTTTTGATAGTAACAAATACTATATGAGAAATTTGTGAGTTTAAGACCATTTATGTTTATAGGTAAGTGTCGTAAAATATATGCATGAATAATAAGTTTATTCGATGGAGGAATTCTCGGGGTTATTCTTGGCAAGATACATCCCCTCGGCACAGAGGATCGTTATGGAGAATCAGTTCCAGAGACTGATGTAGGGAGATAGTAGTGTGGATGAGTACCTGCACGAGTTTACGCGGTTAGGTCGTTATGCTAGCTCTACTTTGACTAATGAGGAGGGTAAGACCAACCGATTCTACGAGGGTCTGCATGATGACCTAAGGCTACTACTCTCGGGGCCTATGACGCAGGGCTTCCTAACCCTGGTCAATACGGCCCGATCGTTGGAGAAAGATCTGAAGAGAGTTCAAGAGAAGGACTCTAGTGCAAAAAAGACAGATTTCAAAGTGCCGACCTCCTCAAAATCCGTGTTCCATAAGTGGAATAAGAAGGCTAGGACTTCGGATCCAGCCCCTTCTTCTTGTGCATCCGGGGCAACTACAGGCCGAACCCCGGGCAAATGTTATAACTGTGGAAAGCTGGGACGCTTTGCCCGAGATTATTGGAGCGGACGTCCAAAGTCTGAGAAGAAGCATGGAGCAACTTATGAGGAAAAGGGAAAGGCGTTGGAGTCAACCGCATCACATTATGCCCCATCCTAGCCAAGAGTGTACAACCTTAGACAGCAGGAGGCCATAAAATAGGCTGACGTGGTGATAGGTACGGTTTAAATTAATAACAGTTTAGCTTTATATACATGTTGCCTTATGCATGTTAGCTTATGTCTGGTTGTGCTAGGCTTTGTATCGATCTTTGATTTTCCGGCGAGAGCACTGTTCGATACGGGAGCTTCGCATTCCTTTTTGTCCGAAGAGTTTGTGTGGTGCATCGGATTACATTCTTTGATGGCAAGGGACAAATTTGATGTGTTGCTTCCTAACGGGTGCTCTATACACGCGGATAGAGTTTGTTGCGTAAAGGTTGGGATTGGGAGTCACGATTATGACTTACGAGCATCGCTACTGCCATTAGTGGAGTTCGATGTGATCTTTGGAGTGGACTGGCTATCGGAGCAGCGTGCATACATTGATTGCAACCGTAAGGTGGTCAGATTGGGACTGGATACAAATCGTGCAATTATGTTCTCAAGCTTTAAGGAGTCAAGCAAGACTTTGATGTCTGCTCTCTAGGTGGTTAAGGCGGTTTGTAGTAGTGCGGAGCAGTTTCTCACTTTAGGGGATGGTTCTAAGCCCAAGCCTGGTCTGGACAGCATTCCAGTCGTATCTGAGATTCCTGACGTATTCCCTGAAGATCTCCCTGGAGCTCCACCTCAGCGAGAGATCAACTTCACCATTGAGCTAGTGTTAGGTGCCAAACTTGTGGCACGCTCTCCGTACCGGTTAGCGCTTAAGGAGATGGAGGAACTGAAAGTACAGCTTCAAGATCTGTTGGAGCAAGGTAATGTGCGTCCAAGTTCGTCGCCTTAGAGAGCGCCGGTCCTCTTTGTTAAGAAGAAGGATGGAAACTTACGACTTTGTATTGATTACCGGGAGTTGAATAAGATAATAGAGAAGAATAAGTATCTTATCCCAAGGATTGATTATCTTTTCGAGCAGTTGGCCGGGTAAACTGTGTACTCGAAGCTGGATCTGAAATCCGGATACTATCAGCTGTGAATAAGGGAAAGTGACATTCCTAAGATGGCTTTCAGCACACGGTATGGGCATTATGAGTTCACCGTCATGTCATTTGGGCTAACGAACGCGCCATTTGTTTTTATGTATTTGATGAACAGATCATTAAGAGAATATTTGGACTTGTTCGTGATAGTTTTTATCGACGATATACCGGTGTACTCGCAGTGCGAGGATTATCATTTCAAGCATCTACGCATGGTATTGGAGATCATGAGGAAGAACCAACTGTACGCCAAGTTCTCAAAATGCGTGTTTTGGTTGTCCTCGGTAGAGTCCCTTGGTCATATAGTTAGTGGAGAAGGGTTTGTGGTGGTTCCGGCTAAGATAATTGCGATACACGAGTGGTCTGTGTTGTCTAAGGTGGCGGAAGTCCGGAGTTTTCTGAGGCTTGCCGGCTATTACAGGCGCTTCGTGGAGAACTTCTCACGAGTAGCATTTCCCCTCACTAATCTGACAGGGAAGGATCAGAAGTTTGTGTGGACGCCTGAGTGCGCACAAGCTTTCGAAGAACTAAAGTGTCGTTTGACCACGACATCTGTCTTAAGTATGCCTTTTGGTTCTGAAGGCTTTGAGGTTTATAGTGATTCCTCTAGGAGTGGTTTAGGCTGTGTTTTGCTTTAGCACGGGTCGGTGATAGCCTATGGATCACGTTAGTTAAAGGTGTATGAGAGTAACTACCCAGTACATGATTTGGAGTTAGCGGCCGTGGTATTCGCTCTCAACATTTCGAGGCATTACCTTTTTGGAGTAAAGGTCGATATATATTCAGATCACAAGAGTCTGAAGTATCTGATTGATCAGAAGGATCTTAACATGCGTCAACGAAGGTGGATAGAGTTCCTTGGGGATTACACCTACAAGATTCATTATATTCCCGGGAAGGGGAATGTTGTGGCAGATGCTCTGAGTCGTAGAACTCCTGCACAGGCCAACTGGTTGCAGATGCACGACGAGTGGCTCATTCGTGATTTCGAGTCGTTGGAGATCTCCTGTGTTGACAAGGGATCTAGTGCTAATGCATGTTTGAGTTGGACAAAGGTTCAATACGACCTAGCGGACAGGATTCGACAGGCCTTGGAGTTGGACATAAGCTTGAAATATCGCTTGGTAGAGTCTGTGGATGGGTTGAATGACCAGTTCATTGTTGATGATGGCCTTGTATGGAAGGGTGGTTGGTTGTGCGTCCCTAATGTTGGGAAATTACGAGAAGAATTGATGTACGAAGCACATTTTACCAAGTACTCAATTCATCTTGGGAGCACAAAGATGTTCAAAGACATGAAGAGGTTGTTTTGGTGGCCAGGTATGAAGAAAGATATAGCGCTATACGTGGCAAAGGGCCAGACTTGTGCCTTGGTGAAGGCCGAAGGCCGAATGCCAGAAGCCAGGTGATTGTCTAAAGTCCTTGTCTATTCCAGAGTGAAATTTTGATGACATCTCTATGGATTTCGTGTACGGTTTGTCGAGATCGCACAAGGGGAACGATGTCATTTGGGTGGTCGTGGATCGGTTAACGAAGGTGTCGCATTTCATACCCAATAGGAAGGATGATTTCGTGAAGAAGCTGACGAAGCTTTATGTGTATAATATAGTTCGTCTGCATGGTGTGCCACAGATAATAGTAAGTGACTGAGATGGTCGGTTCACATCTAATGAATGGAGGCTTATTCATCAGTTGTTGGGCATCAAGTTGAACTTTAACACAGCTTTTCACCTACAGACAGATGGGCAAACTGAAAGGGTGAACAGGACGATGGAAGACATGCTTATGATGTGTGCATTGGATTTTGGTAAAAGGTGGGAGGACCATCTTTACATGATTTAGTTCGCATATAATAACAGCTACTAAGCTAGCATTCATATGGCGCCCTTTGAGGCTCTGTACGGAAGGAGGTGTCATACGTCATTGTATTGGGTAGAAACGGGATAATCAAAGCTGTACAAGCGAAGGGACTTTGAAGATGAAACTTTAACGATACGGTTAATTCGGGAATGGCTATTGATTGCTCAAGATAGACAGGCCAAGTACTACAACACCAAGCAACGGAACATGGAGATTGCGGTAGGCGACTGGGTATACCTCAAGATAAAGCTGTTTAAAGGCGTATCAAGGATTCGATGCTTAAAGAAGCTTAGTCCGAGGTATATTGGGACTTTTGAGATCTTGGAGAGGGTTGGTGAAGCCGCCTATTGGTTGGCTCATTCGGTAGAGCTGAGTGGTTTACATGATGTATTTCATATCTCGGTCCTATGCAAAGCCATAAAAGAACCGGCGCAAGTGGTTATTGTGGATCAAGTGTTGGTCAATAGTGGGATGACAACGAAAGTTATACCCATTCGGATCGAGGATACGTAGGTCAAACAATTGTGGAACAAAGCTATTAGGATGGTCAAGGTCCGATAGGACAATTACGGTCGTGAGGAGTTATCATAGGAACGAGAGCAGACCATGCTTGGGGAGTACCCCGAGCTATTCTACTCAGGTACCATTTAATTCTGTGTACTTTTCCATTCTCTAATTTCAGGATGAAATTCTTTTACGGGGAGGAGAGTTATAATGCCCCAAATCTCGGATACGAGTGGGTTGTGTCAACTGGGCAACACGGCCTGGGACACGGGCGTGTCCAAAGCCATGTCATGCTCTGTGTTTGTCGGGCTCTGTCGACTGAGCTACACAGTCTGGGACACGGGCGTGTTTGAAGTTGTGTCGGGCGCACGGCTTGTGACACTGGCGTGTCCCATGGTCGTGTCCTGTTCGGGCTTGATGATTTCAGCATCGATTGAGGTACACGGCCTGCGACACGGGCGTGTACAGGTTTGACACGGGCATGTTAAGGTTTGACACGGGCGTGTCAGAGGTCGTGTCCTATTCTGAGATCGATGATTTCTCATATGATAGTGCGACATGGCTTGTGACACAGGCATGTCACAAGCCATGTGTGGATCCAGGAATACGATTTTAAGAGTGAGTCGAGGCCGTTCGTTTTATTTCTAAGGGATCTGACGGCCTAGCATCCCTCCCGTTGGTATAAGGCCAGGAAATGAGGGTTTAGGCCTCATTTCATTTGGCCATTTTTCTTTCTAAGAGGTAGAGAGAGGGGATAGCAAATGGAGAAGAAGAAGGAGAAATCTCGCAATTGTTGGAGCTTCGGAGCTCCAAATCGCGAGCCGAGTCCAGATCCGCGGAGGAAAGTCTGTTGCGGTGCTTTTCATCCTGCTAGTTTTCCATGGCGCCGAAGCGAACCTCTAGGGTAACGATTCTCTACTTGTACATGTGAAGTCCTCTTCCTTTTTGCATAGGAAACTCTCTCTTGCGAGTTGGGGTGAGTATGAGGTATTCCTTCGGGTAGATATGGTTTATCCACGTCATTTTGCATTTAGAGTCCGGAATAAAAGTACGGACGTAGGCATGGTGTGTGAAGCCTATCCAGACAAGTTGGTTTGGATCGGTGATGTTGTGAAGCCGTTTTGGAATAACCTTCCTCTAATACCAATTATTGGATCTTATAACGCCCTTAGAGGGGGAGAATAAGGGTTGACAATATTTATTTCTTAATATTTTTTTAATAGGTGCAACATGTAAAGAAAATAATACTAATTTTTCATAATATAATTAAACAAATAGAAATAAACAAAAACAGAAATGATAATATTTTATTTCATAAGTGATAAATCAATATGCACGATATCTCTATGAAGCTAGAGATTAAGGCTTATGAAAAATATAGATTACTTTTTGATTTCGCCGGTCCTTCTACCAAGAACTGGCAGGGTAAAGCGTATTTCTCCCTAGAGCTTGCTACTAGCCTCCCCCTAGATCTAACCACGATCTAGACGCTACACACAAGACAATGATTACTCCCTAAGCCACACAAGTACTTGGACGCCACTCACAAGACGGCGATTTTCTCCTAAGCCACGCAAGGACCTAGACGCCACGCACAAGGCGACGAATTCCTCCTAAGCCACACACGGACCTAGAATCCACACACAAGGCGGTCATTTTCTCCTAACGATTACAATGAAAATAATGATAAAATATAATCATTAGAAATAAGAACTCCCTCTAAATGTAGCGATGAAGATGACGATGAATCCTTTCCAAGATTACTTCAGATTCCTTGTACGTGTCGTCGCTTCGTCGCTCTTTTAAACTTCTTGGGAGGATGGAGTTATTCTGGATGCTGGATCTCTCTGGAACAGTTTCACGAGAAGGAACACTCCAAATTCTGTAATACTTGATCTCCACGGAAAAATGAATCCATTTTATATTTTAGCGATATCGCCGACGACATTGACTATCGCCGATGGGCAAAATCCTATATGGTTGCCCCGTGTCCCACAATTCTGAGGTTTCCGCAGCATAATTCGATCGTGGAGCTATAGCCGGTGATAGTTGCGGTCACTGGGCGACGGTGGCTGTCGCCGGGCGACGGTGGCTGTCGCCGGGCGACGGTGGCTGTCGCTGGGCGACGGTGGCTGTCGTCGGGCGACGGTGGCTGTCGCCGGGCGACGGTGGCTGTCGCTGGGAGACGATGGCTGTCGCCGGGCGACGGTGGCTGTCGCCGGGCGACATTGGCTGTCGACGGGCGACGGTGGCTGTCGACGGGCGATAGTGGCTGTCGACGGGTGGCAGTGGCTATCGCCTAGAGATATCTCTTTTTCCCTTTTGCCGTCTGAACAATCTCAAGAGTGTAGAGGACTTTGTTCTCATTCCATAATGGGGTGGCATGTTCCGTAACTCCTCCCGGATTTAAAGTTATGGTTGTTTGAAGTTTAGCACACAAAACTCGTCGATTTGTTTTTTTCTGAAGTATACACACCCTTGGATCATGCCCATGACTGAGGACTTGTCTGCTCATTCAACTTATACAACCTGCACACTATTAACACACAAAAGAGTAGATCAAATACATAACGGTATTTGTTATTCTCAAACCAAGAGATGTGGAATGCATACTCCAACAATCTTCCCCTTTTGATAATAACAAATACTATATGAGAAATTCGTGAGTTTAAGACCATTTATGTTTATAGGTAAGTGTGGTAAAATATATGCATGAATAATAAGTTTACTCGATGGAGGAATTCTCGAGGTTATTCTTAGCAAGATACCTCCCCTCAGCACAGAGGATCGCTATGGAGGATCAGTTCCAAAGACTGGTGCAGGGAGATAGTAGCGTGGATGAGTACCTCCACGAGTTTACGCGGTTAGGTTGTTATGCTAGCTCTACTTTGGCTAATGAGGAGGGTAAGACAAACCGGTTCTATGAGGGTCTGCGTGATGACCTAAGGCTACAACTCTCGGGGCCTATGATGCAGGGCTTCCTAACCTTGGTCAATATGACCCAATCGTTGGAGAAAGATCTGAAGAGAGTACAAGAGAAGGACTCTAGTGCAAAGAAGACAAAATTCAAGGTGCCGACCTCCTCAAAATCTGTGTTCCGTAAGTGGAATAAGAAGGATAGGACTGCGGGTCCAGCCCCTTCTTCTGGTGCATCCGGGGCAAATACAGGCCGAAGCCCGGGCACATGTAATAACTGTGGGAAGCCGGGACACTTTGCCCGAGATTGTTCGAGCGGACGTCCAAAGTCCGAGAAAAAGCATGGAGCAACTTATGAGGAGAAGGGAAAGGCATTGGAGTCAACTGCATCACATTATTCCCCACCATAGCCTAGAGTGTACAACCTTGGACAGCAGGAGGCCATAAAATAGGCTGACGTGGTGACAGGTACGATTTAAATTAATAGCATTTTAGCTTTATATACAAGTTGCCTTATGTGTGTTAGCTTATGTCTGGTTGTGCTAGGCTTTGTATCGATCTTTGATTTTCCGGCGAGAGCACTGTTCGATACGGGAGCTTCGCATTCCTTTTTGTCTGAAGAGTTTGTGTCATGCATCGGAGTACCTTCTTCGATGGCAAGGGACAAATTTGATGTGTTGCTTCCTAACGGGTGCTCTATACGCGTGGATAGAGTTTGTTGCGTGAAGGTAGGGATTGGGAGTCACGATTATGACTTGCGAGCATCGCTACTGCCGATAGTGGAGTTTGATGTGATCTTTGGAATGGACTAGCTATCAGTGTTGCGTGCGTACATTGATTGCAACCGTAAGGTGGTCAGATTGGGACTGGATACAGATCGTGAGACAATGTACTCAATCTTTAAGGGTTCAAGCAAGACTTTGATGTCTGCTCTCCAATTGGTTAGGGCAGTTTGTAGTAGTGTGGAGCAGTTTCTCACTTTAGTGGAGGGTTCAAAGCCCCAGCCTGGTCTGGACAGCATCCTAGTCGTATCTGAGTTTCCTGACGTATTTCATGAAAATCTCCCTGGAGCTCCACCTCAGCGAGAGATCAACTTCACTATTGAGCTAATGTTAGGTGCCAAACTTGTATCACGCTCTCCATACCGTTTAGCGCCTAAGGAGATGGAAGAACTGAAAGTACAGCTTCAAGACCTTTTGGAGCAAGGTTATGTGCATCCAAGTTCGTCGCCTCAGAGCGCGCCGCTCCTCTTTGTTAAGAAGAAGGATGGAAGCTTACGACTCTGTATTTATTACCGGGAATTGAATAAGATAACGGAGAAGAATAAGTATCTGATCCCAAGGATTGATGATCTGTTCGAGCAGCTGGCCGGGTCAAATGTGTACTCGAAGCTGGATCTTAAATCTGGATACTATCAGTTGCGAATAAGGGAAAGTGACATTCCTAAGATGGCTTTTAGAACACGGTATGGGCATTATGAGTTCACCGTCATATCGTTTGGGCTAACGAAAGTGCCATCCGTGTTTATGTATTTTGAAAGACTTGATTTCAAGAGCCTAAATACCTAGAGGGGGGTGAATAGGTTCTAAACTTTTTAAACAAGTTTTATTGGCAAACAGCTAGATAAAAATTCTGCACCGATAATTTAAAACACAGACCACAATTCACAGCACAGCATACACCAGATTTATAGTGGTTCCCCAAGGTAAGGGTACATTCACTTTCCCCCTTCGCCTATCCAATAGATAACTGGATTTAGCCTAACTTCCTTCCACTGGCTCGGATCCACAGATCTTACAACTCAGAACAAGAATGGTTCTTACAGCTAAGACTTAAACAAGTCCAACCTCAGATTCTTCCCAAGAATCCTACCTCAGGCCTCAGCCCTACCTCAGCCTTTATCACTAGGCTTACAACTAAGACTTTTCATAAGTCCTATACCTCAGGCTCTCAGCCCTACCCCAGTCTTTATAATTTTAGGCTTACAACTCAGATCTAACAACAGATCCTACAGGAAATTGAATGATATGAAGATATAGAAAATTCACCAGCTAGATTTTTCTATTGATGTAGCCTTCTTGATCAGTTCTTGAATGAACTGACCCTTCTGATCCAACATGACTTAGCTTTTCAAAGCTTCTTGATAGAAAAAAATAAGGTGGATCTTTACTTGATATAGAAGATGATCTTTAGTCAGCTTCTTCCTTAAATTCAGAATGAATTCTGAATCTTTCTTGCAGACAGCTCTTGATCTGCCTTCGTAAGGGTTTTCCCTGTTCTTGTTGAAGAATTCTCTAGTGTTGTTCTTCTTATTATGTTGTGTTCATCATATCATTATTGTCACAGATCTAACTCTTATATAGAGTTTCCCAATTGTTACCGGTTGTCCGGTTTGTAACAACCTTTTTACAGTTCTGATAGAGGTGACAGACCGGTTGGTTATGACAGTTGTCAAGTCATCAGTCAAGTCAGTTGATTCACCAAAGACTTTCCAACTCAGCACATTTCACTCTGCAAACTGATTCACATGTGTCGACACATATAGGCTAAGTGTGGACACAAGTCTTCATGATGTCGACACAGCATTCAATGTGTAGACTCAGTCAATCTTCTGCAACTCGACACTTCTACTGTTGTATGTGTCGACACAAGCCTAGTGTGTCGACACAAGTCTTCATGTTCTTGACATAACTGCTGTAAACAGTTTGCGTTGAGTGTATGTCATACGGCTTTGAGAGTGTGTCGATACAAGTCCTGTATGTCGACACAAGTCCTTCTGGTCTCGACATAACTACTGCAGACAGATGGCATTGAGTGTGTGTCGACAGTGTTGAATGTGTCTAGATGGCGTTGAGTGTGTGTCGACACAAGTCCTGTGTGTCGACACAATTGCTTCTGATCTCGACGCAACACTTTGAGAGTTGATATGTCGACACAAGTCCAGTGTGTCGACACAACTGCTTCAAGTGTCGACAAATCTCCTTGGTGTCGACACAGCTCCTGTATTAGGTGTCGACACAAATTCTGCCTCAGGTGTCGACATAATTCTTGGTGTCGACACAACTACTTTTTTAGGTGTCGACTCAGTTTGAGTGTCGACACAACTTCTTCATAAGTGTCGACTTAGCTTTGGTGTCGACACAACTCCTTTATAAGTGTCGACACTTGTACTTAGAAAATTTTCTTCAAATTCTAGAACCTGCATAATGTAAATCAAACAACTATCAAATACAAATTGATGCATATCATTGACTAAGATGAGGCTTCTCCAAACTTGGTACATATTTTTCAATGTACCCAACATATTTGATGAACAGATAATTCAGAGAATATTTTGACTAGTTCGTGATAGTTTTTATCGACGATATACTGGTGTACTCGCAGTTCGAGGATGATCATTTCAAGCATCTACGCATGGTATTGGAGATCATGAGGAAGAACTAATTGTACACCAAGTTCTCCAAATACGAGTTTTTGTTGTCCTCGGCAGAGAACCTTGGTCATATAGTTAGTGGAGAAGGGGTTGCGGTGGATCCGGCTAAGATAGTTGTGATACAAGAGTGGTCTATGTTGTCTACAGTGGCGGAAATCCGGAGTTTTCATGGGCTTGCCGGCTATTACAGGCGCTTCATGGAGAACTTCTCATGGATAGCATTGCCCCTCATTAATCTAACAAAGAAGGATCAGAAGTTTGTTTGGACGCCTGAGTGTGCACAAGCTTTCGAAGAACTAAATTGTCGTTTGACCACGACACCTGTCTTAAGTACGCCTTATGGTTCTGAAGTCTTTGAGGTTTATAGTGATTCCTCTAAGAGTGGTTTAGGTTGTGTTCTGCTTCAGCACTGGTCGGTGATAGCCTATGGATCACGTCAGTTAAAGGTGCGTGATAGGAACTACCCGGTACATGATTTGGAGTTGGCGGCCATGGTATTCGCTCTCAAGCTTTCGAGTCATTACCTTTTTGGAGTAAAGGTCGATATATATTCAGATCACAAGATTCTGAAGTATCTGATTGATCAGAAGGACCTGAACATGCGTCAATGAAGGTGGATAGAGTTCCTTGGGGATTACACCTACAAGATTCTTTATATTCCCGGGAAGGGGAATGTTGTGGCAGATGCTCTGAGTCGTAGAACTCCTGCACAGGCCAACTGGTTGCAGATGCACGAAGAGCTTCTCATTCGTGATTTGGAGTCATTGGAGATCTCCTGTGTTGATAAGGGATCTAGGGCTAATGCATGTTTGAGTTGGACAAAGGTTTAATACGACCTCGCGGACAGGATTCGGCAGGCCTTGGAGTTGGACATAAGCTTGAAATGTCACTTTGCAGAGTCTGTGGATGGGTCGAATGACCAGTTCATTATTGACTATGGCCTTGTATATAAGGGTGGCCATTTATGCATCCCTAACGTTGGATAATTATGAGAAGAATTGATGTACGAGGTGCATTTTGTCAAGTACTCAATTCATCCTGAGAGCACAAAGATGTTCAAAGGCATGAAGAGGCTGTTCTGGTGACCAGGTATGAAGAAAGATATAGCGTTATACGTGGCAAATTGCCGGACTTGTGCCTTGGTGAAGGCCGAATGCCAGAAGCCAGGTGGATTTCAAAAGTCCTTGCCTATTCTAGAGTGAAATTTTGATGACATCTCCATATATTTCGTGCACGGTTTGTCGAGATCGCACAAGGGGAACGACGCCATTTGGGTGGTCGTGGATTGGTTAACGAAGGTGTCGCATTTTATACCCAATATGAAGGCTGATTTCGTGAAGAAGCTGGCGAAGCTTTATGTGGATAATATAGTATGTTTGCATGGTGTGCCACAGAGCCAAGTAAGTGACCGAAATGGTCGGTTCACGTCTAATGATTGGATGCTTATTCATCAGTTGTTGGGCACCAAGTTGAACTTCAGCAAAGCTTTTAACCCGGAGACAGATGGGCAAACTGAAAGGGTGAACAGGACGATGGAAGACATGCTTCTTATGTGTGCATTGGATTTTGGTAAAAGGTGGGAGGACCATCTTTACATGATTGAGTTTGCATACAATAACACCTACTAAGCCAGCATTCATATGGTGCCCTTTGAGGCTCTGTACGGAAGGAGGTATCGTACGCCATTATCTTGGGTAGAAACAGGAGAATCGAAGCTGTACAAGCGAAGGGACGTTGAAGATTCAACTTTAACAAAATGGTTAATTCAGGAATGGCTATTGATTGCTCAAGATAGAGAGGCCAAGTACTACAATGCCAAGGATCGGAACATGGAGTTTGCGGTGGGCGACTGGGTATACCTCAAGATAAAGCTGTTTAAAGGCATATCAAGGATTCGATGCTTAAAGAAGCTTAGTCCGAGGTATGTTGGGCCTTTTGAGATCTTGGAGAGGGTTGGTGAAGCCGCCAATCGGTTGGCTCTTTCGGTAGAGCAGAGTGGTTTACATGATGTATTTAATGTCTAGGTCCTACGCAAAGCCGTGAAAGAACCAGCGCAAGTGGTTGTTGCAGATCAAGTGTTGGTCGATAGTGGGATGACAACGAAAGTTAGACCCATTCGGATCGAGGATACTGAGGTCAAACAATTGTGGAACAAAGCTATCAGGATGGTCAAGGTCCGATGGGACAATTGCGGTCGTGAGGAGATTTCGTGGGAATGAGAGCAGACCATGCTTGAGGAGTACCCCGATCTATTCTACTCAGGTACCATTTAATTCTATGTACTTTTCCAATCTCTAATTTTGTGTTGGTACCCTAGATGTGATTTGGCTTATGTAATCCCTTTCCAGCCCCTCTTGATCCATATAACTATATATGATCATGATTAGGCCTTGTTAAGTTTCCCTAGGACAGTTTATAACTGACCTAGAGCTTAGGCTAGAAGTTCTAGATGTATTTTTGGTTAAGGCATTTTCCGTTCGACCATCGTCGAACGAGGCCTCGCGATCGTCGATCATTGGTCGACGATAGCAGGGCTATAGAATCGTTGAAGTCAAGACAATTATCGTCGACCGATGGTCGACGATCTCAGAGCAAGTTTATTATGCTCTGAAGGCTGGTCGACGATCTGCCATCAGCAGGTCAACGATCGTGTTCTTGCTTCACGATTTCTGTTTCGACAGATTTCTGCTTTTAGTCGACGATCTGTTAGCTAGGTCGACGATCATCGAACCCCTGTTCGACGATTATTGTATGCCTTTATCTTTTTGTATTCATTCTATTCCTTGGTTTATTTCCAAGTGTTTTAGCTTGTGGTTAGAGAATTTTCTGCAGATTTATGGCTTAAATTCAAAATAAATTAATTACCAAATATGTCAAGCTTAAATCACGGGATTCAGTATTTTGATAAAGCATTTTTGTCCTATTATACAAAATATATTGCCAGGCTGTATTCTAGCCGTTGGCACTGTTTACTATTTCCAAGAATGGTAAGTCTTTATGCTGAGATATTTTCCCACTTATTTAATTCCTTATTGGGACTGACAGTAAGCTAATAGGTCATTCTATTCCTATTGCTATATTCTATTTTGAGATAATCTGTTGTAGGGCTCGAGAATTCAAATCAATAGAGCCGTTCCAAAGGAAAAATGAGAAGACATATTTAAGAGAGATTTTTTTCTCAGAAAAATAACAAGTTACAGATACAGAGAGAGTTTTTCTCAGTGCTGCATTCTCTCAAGCATCTTCAGAGCAACTCTTCACCATCTCACAAAAAGAAGAAGAAAAGCTCCCCTGAAGAAAAAGCCCAGAGCAATTACTTTCATTCTCAAGTCTCCTGAGCATCTGCTTAGAGTTTTCAAGACTTCAGAAAGAGCTCCAGTTCTGCTTCAATTATTCCAGAATCTGAAGACCTGATAAAAATCAGTCTACAGATCTCTGAGGATTTAGTTTCAGTATATCTGAAACTCCTTCATCCTGAAGCAAAGGCTTTCCCTGGACTTTCACTGAGCCAGGGGGAGACTTTGATTCTTTAGAGAATCCACAAGTCTTCTCTAATCTGTATTTACAACAGAGAAGATAATCTAACCCTCTCAACCCCTTTGTAAAAGAGTTTGTTCACACCTCTTCAAAAGTGAACATTGGTGACAGGGCACCTTATCAACAACCTGTGGTTGAGCATCCTTATCAAAAGCTCAAAGGGTCTGTTTGATCTACCTGAATCAGATCATTGGTGGCAGGGCACCTTAGCAAAAACCTGTAGTGGATTCCTACCAGGGTGGTAGAAGAGTGGAGTACCTATTTAGAGGGAACCACTATATATCCTGTGTCTCTGGCTATCTTGTTTAATTGTCTATTCTGTGGCTGTGATAGAACTACCTAGGATTGCTAGTTGCTGTGATAGGCTTATAGTTAAACTGAAATTTCAGTTAACTCTCTCACTTGTGCACTTCACTGTGTTAGGCTCTTAGGGTTCAAGTATCAGATTATTTATTCCGCAAATAAACTCCAAGGGAGCTGACTAGTTGTTCATAAAATTTGAATACTCTATTCACCCCCCCCCCCCCTCTAGAGTAGTTTACAACTTATCCCCTCACTTTCAATTGGTATCAGAGGGAGGTTGGCTGTTCATACAGGCTAACACCTGAGTTAAAAGATCCAGTGATAAGTTGTTTCCTGATACCATTCACAAACACTTTCACACATGGCCCAGTCTAAGGATTATTCAAGCACCAGACCTCCTATATGCAACTTGTCCAAGTTTGGCATATGGAAGGCCAGGATAAGACTATACATGAATTCTATTGATGAAGATATCTTCTCTTCTATTTTGACAGGACCACCTGCTAGGCCTGCTGCTGCTTCCACTTCTGCTGATCTCAGTGCTGTGCCACCACCTGACTACAATGAAACTTACAAGAAGGCAAAAGCAGCTGATGCAAAAGCAATGAACATCCTAGCTCAGACAATGTCTGATGAAATATTCCAGAAGCTTGCTGAATGTACCTCAGCCAAAGCTATGTGGGATTCCCTCAACCACATAGTTGCTGGCTCAGCTGATGAGAGGAAGGACAGGAGATCCAACCTCACTTCTCAGTATGAAAATTTCAAGAAGGATGATGCTGAAGACATTGACACAATGTACACAAGACTCAGTTCAATAATAAGTGAACTGAGGTCTTTGGACAAGGAGATAACTTTGACAGAAGTCAATGACAAGATCCTGATGTGCCTTCCCATCTCTTGGGACTCAAGGATATGGCCCATCAAGGATGGAAGAAACACTGTGGAACTCTCCACAGAAGCTCTGTTGGGAAAGCTCAAGTCATATGAGCAAACTTTAAAGAGCAGAGCTGTTGCAACTGAAGTAAAAACTCCTACACCTACAAAAAAAGAGCACTCTCTAGCTCTTAAGGCTGCTGAGACTTCTGAAGGAAGTCAATCAAATGAGGAGCTACTGGCACTCATTGCCAAGAGGTTCTTCAACATGGGAAGAAGAGACCTCAGAAAGAAGTTCTCCAAGTATGAGGACAAACCAAGGTATGACAAGACTCCATCTAAAGAAATCATCTGTTATGTTTGCAGCAAGCCTGGACACATTGCTCCAGATTGTCCAGAGAAGAAACACAAGGAGAAGAAACATGAGAAAGAGTACAGGAAGCACCACTCCAAGTCCTCCTCATACAAATACAAGAAGAAGGACAAGGGATTTGTGGCTGCTACCTGGAGTGAAATAGAAGAGGATACCTGCTCCTCTAGCTCCAGTGATTCAGAAGGAGAAGAAGAGAAGAAAGCCAAAGAGGTCTGCCTCATGGCTATCAATTCCTGCAGCTCTTTGTCAGCTGCAGAGAATTCTGAAGAAGAAGGAGACAATGAAAAAGATCTTCCTATGGAAGACCAGGTAATCAACTCATTTGATTTTTCATCTCCTGAGTTCAAATTAAAATTTAAAACTCTATGTTTAGATCTACTGTTATCTGAAGAAGAAATCAAGTCACTTAGATCAAAGATAATGGAACTAGACATGGAAGGTACTGAAATAATCAGATTAGAAAAAGAATTAGAAAGCTTAAGAGGAGAAGTAACATTCCTAAAATTAGAACTAGCTAAATCTAAGAGGTTAGAAGAACAATTAAATGGCAGAAGCCTTAAATTATCTGAAATAACCAGTATAGCAAACACTAGGGTTGGTAATGATAAACTAGGCTTAGGTGCTACATCTAGTGAACCCATCCTCCTCACAAAGGAGAGATTTAGCACTCCAGTAAAATTTATTTCTGAATCAGGAATAAAGAATACTGAGGAAATTGAAAAATGTAAGAAAATTCAGAATAAGATTAAGAAAGAGAACAGGAAGAAAAAATTTCTAGCTTTACAAAAATCGTCGAACATTAATCGACGATCGTCAAACCAATCGTCGAACGTCTATCGACGATCGCTGAACACCTTCACCAAGTATGATATCTTTGGTGCAGGAGATCGACGATCTCATCTTGAGTCATCGACCAGTGATCGACGATCGTGGAATCCAGAACATAGCACTACTACAAATGATCGACGATATGGCTTGCGATCGTCGACTGTGGATCGACGATCTGGACTTAAGCTGGAAAATAAATTTCAAACTTCCAGAATTGCAAATCCCAATCACTACCCTAGGTTGTTTAATCCTTCAACTGAATGGATTATCCCACCTACGAGATCACACCCTTTAGGATATAAATCTAAGCCTGCAAAATCTTTTATATCTAGTTTTTCTTTTGTGAAGAATACTGGACCCAAGGTAACCTGGGTCCACAATGTATAACTGTTCTCTCTACAGGTGAAGACCTATCCAGTCATACATGACAAATGGTATCTGGATAGTGGATGCTCAAAGCATATGACAGGAAAGAAGAAGAATCTGTCAGGGTTCAAAGCCAAGCTGGGACCAAAAGTTGTATTTGGGGATTCCAGCTGTGGACAGACTGAAGGGTATGGCAGCTTCACCATAGGAGCTGTAACATTCAAGAAGGTTGCTTATGTCTCAGGACTAAAGCACAACCTAATCTCTGTAAGCCAAATGTGTGATGCTGGGTACAAGGTATGGTTTACTAACATTGCTTGTAATATTGCCTTAAATAATACTGTTGTGTTAGTAGGTATTAGAATTGGTAATGTTTATGTTGTAGATTTTAACTCATCCAAATCTGAAATATGCTTATTTAATGAAGTAACCAGTAATAATACCCTTTGGCATAAGAGACTTAGTCATGTAAATTTGAAAAACATTTCTAGGTTGGCTAAATACAATCTTGTAAGAGGCTTACCTTCTTGCCCCTACAAGAAGGAAGGCATTTGCAAAGCTTGTCAATTAGGTAAGCAAACAAGAAATAGCTTTAAATCAGTTAATAAAAGTGATTCTCCCAGGATTCTGTACTTGCTACATTTGGATTTATTTGGTCCTATTGCTGTACAGAGTCTTGGAGGAAAGTCTTACACTCTAGTAATTGTAGATGACTTCTCTAGGTTCACTTGGGTATTCTTCTTGAGAACTAAGGCTGATAACTTCAAGGTTCTTACAGATTTTCTAAAGTGTATACAGAGTGAGTATTCTACTCAGACTGCCTTGATCAGAAGTGATCATGGTACTGAGTTTGAGTCTCTTCTTATGCAAGAATTCTGTGAGAAGGAAGGTATCAAACATAGCTTCTCTGCTCCTAGAACTCCTCAACAAAATGGGGTAGTTGAAAGGAAAAACAGAACCCTAATTGAAGCTGCAAGCACATTGTTGGCAGATGCTAACATGCCTCTGTCCTTTTGGGCTGAAGCAGTTAGCACAGCTAACTATGTATTGAACAGAAGTCTGATACATAAACTTAAAGGTAAGACTCCCTATGAGTTACTTAAGCAAGTGAAACCTAAAATAGACTATTTTAGAGTATTTGGCTGTGTTGCTTTTGTTCATAACAATAACAAAGAATACCTTAGAAAATTTGAGGCAAAAGCTTCAATGGGAGTTTTTCTAGGATACTCTCAAGTAAGCAAAGCCTATAGGGTCCTTAATATATCCTCTCTTAAGATAGAAGTGTCTGCACATGTCTCTTTTGATGAGACAGTCATGTATTATAAGGAGAAGGACTCTTCCTCTAATAGTACAGTGCAAGTCCTAGGAGTAAGTAAGGATTTGGAAGGTTTGAGACTCACACAGGAGAATCATCCCCAACAAACTCCTCAGGTTGTTTCTTCAGATTCTGAATCTGATGTAGAACTTTTAGAAGTTAAAGCACCTGCTCCAACAGTTGATCAAATTCCACATGAGGAATTAAATCTTGAACATGTTGAAGATCAGATCATTGTTGAACCTACTAATCTTGTCACACTTAGAGATCACCATGTATCTCAAGTGATTGGAGACATTTCAGTAGGAGTCCAGACAAGACATCAACTCAATAAAGATGTGATGTTTGCTTGTTTCCTTTCTCAGGTTGAGCCCCTAACCATTAAAGATGCTGAGCTTGATCCACACTGGATTATAGCCATGTAAGAGGAACTTAACCAGTTTGAAAGATGTAAAGTTTGGACTTTGGTTCCAAGACCAAGAGGCCAACTGATCATAGGCACCAAGTGGGTGTTTAGAAACAAGCTTGATGCCCAAGGCATAGTAGTTAGGAATAAGGCTAGGCTAGTAGCTCAAGGCTATAGACAGGAGGAAGGCATAGATTATGATCAGACTTTTGCCCCCGTAGCTAGACTAGAAGCCATTAGGATTTTCCTAGCCTATGCTGCCTATAAGAGATTTAAGGTCTTCCAAATGGATGTGAAGAGTGCCTTCCTCAATGGAGATTTAAAGGAAGAAGTGTTTGTTGAACAACCACCAGGGTTTGTTTCATCAACCTTACCCACTCATGTGTTCAAACTCCAAAAGGCTCTATATGGACTTAAGCAAGCTCCTAGAGCTTGGTATGAGACCTCAGCAAATTTCATTCTAGAACACAAGTTTGTGAGAGGTGTAGTAGATAGAACCCTATTTATTAGACATCATAAGGACTCACAACTGTTAGTTCAAATCTATGTAGATGACATTATATTTGGCTCCACTGATCCCAAACTATGCAAGAGGTTCTCTGAACTAATGCACTCCAAGTTTGAGATGAGCAGCATGGGTGAGTTATCCTATTTCCTTGGTCTCCAAGTGAAACAGTGTGTTGATGGTATCTTCATTTCTCAATCAAAATATGCCAGAGAGCTGGTTAAAAGATTTGGAATGTCTGATGCTTCATCAATGAGTACACCTATGGCCTCAAATGTAGTTATTGATTCTGATGTCAATGGCAAGTCTGTTGATCAAAAGAACTATAGAGCCATTGTTGGTTCCCTGCTGTATTTGACTGCAAGTAGGCCTGACATAATGTTTGCTACATGCCTATGTGCTAGGTTTCAGGTCAACCCAAAGGAATCTCACTTAACTCTTCTCAAGAGGATCTTGAGATACCTTAAGGGATGCCCTAACTTAGGACTGTGGTACCCAGCTGAGTCAGGATTTGAATTAATTGGATATTCAGATACTGATTATGCTGGTTGTAGAGTTGACAGGAAAAGCACCTCAGGGACCTGTCAGTTCCTGGGAGAGAGACTTGTCTCTTGGTTTTGTAAGAAACAGGCATCTGTGTCTACCTCAACTGCTGAGGCTGAATATATAGCAGCAGCGAGTTGTTGTTCACAGATCCTGTGGATTCAAAATCAGCTAGTGGATTATGGGTACACACACTCAAAAACAAAAATTCTGTGTGACAGTACCAGTGCAATATCAATTGCTCAAAATCCTGTGCACCATTCCAGGACCAAGCACATTGAGATTAGACATCATTTTCTGAGAGATAATGTGGAAAAGAACAAGATAGCAATGGAATTTATATCCACAGACCTGTAGAGAGGAGATATTTTCACTAAGCCCCTTGATGAACAAAGGCATTTGTTCTTCCTGAACCAGCTTGGTATGATTAATGGTTCAGAGTAGTGAAAATTTGGATAGATTTGTTTTCTGTCTAAAATCGTCGAACGACTGCTCGACGATCTTCGACCAGGTTAGGTATCTATCGTCGACCAATGGTCGACGACAGATCGTTTTTGTAGTAAGGCAGAAATCGTCGATAAACTGGTCAACGATCTCTCCTTAGGTATCTATCGTCGACCAATGGTCGACGACAGATTTTCTGTGCTGTGTGGAGAATCGTCGACCAACATATATTGATCGACGATCGTGGTGATTGCTTGTAGTCGGTCGATGTTTAACGATTAGTCAAATATTGACTATCATCGGTCATTGTTCGACGACCGATTTTGTTCCGGGTTCGACGATCGCAGATTTATATCTGATAGTCGATTTAGGTCTGGAGATCGTCGTTCTTCCGCTCCGTCTTTTCATATTCCATCGTTTGGCTTAGAATTCGCTCTCGAACTCTAATCCCGCGCGATTCTCTTCTCCCCTGCCTTGCATCTCGATTCTCCATTCTCTCTTCAATCCAATGGCGATTCCTTCAGCAGTTCTCTTCGGGATGAAGTTCGACACTGGATTCTGTGTCGACTTCGATTCCTTCAGTCGATGTGATCAACCCATCCAAGACATTCTGCAGCTGTGTGAAGATCAAGGCCTAAAGAGATTTATGTCATTCTCACCGAAGATTCATATACCAGAGATTCGAGAATGGGTATATACTTCGTCCTCCAGCGACGAAGCCATGACCGGAAAGATAAATGGAGAGGAGGTCATTCTGACTCCTGAAGTTCTGACTGAGCTGTTTGGACTACCAACCGGTACTGAGGACTATGAGCAAAATACAGAGGAATATGGTCGCATGCTAACTGTGATGGGCCATGCTGAGGGTATTCCAGCTAAGCTGCTGAAGATCAATCTGTCTCCAGAGTATAAGTTTCTTGCAGACCTGGTGGGCAAGGTCGTTTTGGGAAAACACTCTGCTCACGACAACATCAACAGGCAACAATTTGCTTAATGTCAGCTTTGGTGAATAAGACGCAGATAGCCTGGGGAAAAGTTCTGTTTGAACTGATAAGGAGAAAGAACAACAAGAAAGAAGTAAACCTTGCCAGGGTGTTGGGTGTGTTTCTATATGTGAAAGCACCCCTGCTGCATGTTTCTGCACCCTCTGCAGTCAACGCCAGCAAGAGGTTGGACCCCTCTCTGTTCAAGAAATCCCAGAGAGTCATCATGAAGTCAGCCAAGGTTGATCCTAACCCTCCATCAGACACAAGGGCTGATTCAGCCACTCTCCAGCTTGCTGGGGAAGGCTCAGTAATCCCTTCATCCTCCCTCTTTACCCCTGCATCCTCATCTCCTGCATTACCCTCCACACAATCTGCAGTGCCACCACAACATGAATCCCTACATGCATCTCCCATCCTACATGCACTTTCACCCCATTCACCCACACCACAACATCTGGCAGCCTCAGCCAGTGTTGATATAGTAACTGCTACCATCCTCACACACCTCTCTCAACATGAATCCCACACTCATGTTGATGATCACCCATCTCAACATGATTCATTTGATCATGTGGCAGATCATACTGCTTCCATTCCATCACCACCTCAATTTGGATCCCACAGTCATCCATCCACCTCCACACCCTCAGCATTTCAGATAACTCCTGAATTGCTTGCACATATTGTAGATCTCATCACTCCATCCATCCAAAACATGATTGAGGCTGCCAATGCCCCTCTCATTGCATCCATCAATGCCCTTACTAAAGCCATCAAATCACTTCCACCCTCTGCTGAGCCCTCTTCAGTAAGATGCATGACTCCAGTCCCCACTGAAGTCATGCAGGGGGAGATGTCTGTTGAAGTGGTCTCAGGTGATGCCTTGACCCTTCAGGACAATTCTTCCCTTCCCCTTCCAGCAATTGTAGAAGAACCTCAAGAGCTTCCAGAGGAAGCTATTCCAGAGAAAGAGTCTCTGATGAAAGATCCAGAGCAATCAGAAGGTAAAACACTTCCTCTAAAGGTTATAATCAGGACTTTAAATTGATATCTTTATCTAACAAAGACATTCACTCCCTAGTGAATCTAGCTTCTGATGAAGAAGTCTCTGAGAGAGATAATGAGGAAGTCCTCATGGACTTGTGTGAAAAAGTTCCAATGAACACTACTGACTCAGAAGTAGTGGTTCAACAACTTGAGAATGCTGCTGCTGCTGCTGCTGGAGAAGCTGAGGCTGTGCAAGACTTACCAGAGAATGCCTCCAAGATGACTGAAAAGGAATCAAGCTCAGAAC
Organism: Platanthera zijinensis; assembly: GCA_039513925.1. Classification (NCBI taxonomy): domain Eukaryota; kingdom Viridiplantae; phylum Streptophyta; class Magnoliopsida; order Asparagales; family Orchidaceae; genus Platanthera; species Platanthera zijinensis. The sequence continues at coordinate 152,296,299 of CM077080.1, read as the reverse complement.
TGGTCCCCAAGATAGTTCCTGACTTGTATCCTGAATCAGAACTTTGGAAGAGATCTCCAAATGTTGATCTTAATGCCCTCCTTGAGCAAGATGCCATTGAGGAAGAAAGAGAAAAAGAAGATAGAGAGAAGCAGGAGAAAGAAAAGGCTGAACATGCTATAGTTGCCAAGGATATCTCAGAACAAGACTTTGATGATTATGCTGGCAGAACCTCATCCCACTCCTCTGATGATGATGATTCTGAGGATTCTGATAGCACCCAGAAGAAGAAAAAGGCTGTATCCAAGAAAAGAAAAGCATCTGCTCCTCCTACTGCTAATCCAAACAAGGATGTTCCCTATTTCATTCTGAAGGGAATTGATCCCAAGAGCAAAGAATCTCAACCATGGATGAGACTCTCAAAGAATCAGACAAGAGAAAATAAGAGAACAAAAAGATATGACACTCCAATTCAGAAATTCCCCCCCCAGAGGTCCTCCTCCACCTCCTGGTGCTGGAGCCTCTGGAAGTCTCTCTTCTGCCCCATCTGCAAAATCAGCCAGTTCTAACACCTTTCAGTCCTACCAGAGAAGGAGTAACCAAAGCCAGGGAGGCCAAGATGTATCAGGACAAGGAAGGAAAAGAAATGAAAATGTTCCCATGGAACAAATAAAGGAGATGGCATTTCAGCATCCTACTTTCTCTCCTCCTCCTTCTCCTAAAAAGAAAGTTCCAGAATGGAAACCTTCTCCTCCCAGGAGAGGTCCATCCTCCACATCAAGGAAACCTGCTGCTTCTGAGACAGTTGAAACAAAAGGAAAAAAGAGTGGTCTATTCAGAGAAATCCCACAAGAAGTTCAATGAACTTGCACCTCCAAGATCTCTATATGCTGAAACTGATCCTAAGAAGGATGCACAGATTCCTCTTGACTCAAGCAAATTAGCCACAGCTCTTCAAAGGAACATGGAGATTGCAGCTCAAGCTGATACTGACAGACCACCCTCTCCATCAGATATGACTGAAACTGAAAGAATTGCCTCTATGGCAAGATTTAAGGAATCTATTGCACTAAGCATGATGGAGAGAGCCAAAGCTCAAGGACTAGACCCTACAGCATATACAACTATGTCTGAATTCATAGAAAAGGAACTCAGCAAAATTCAAGTCAACTCTGAAATTTTTAATACTGAAGAATACATGAAGATGCACCCTGCTGCAGTTCTGCCAAGCTATGCTGAAAAGAAAATTATTGGTGAACAGGACCTAATGCTATCCAAAAGACAAGCAGCAAATCCAAACAGAGAAATTATTTTCAAACCAGTTGTAATCCCTAAGAACTCATCTGATGCTAAAACCTCTGATAAATCTGCTTGATACTTTATAGTTCTGCTGATTTATGTTTTTATGTTTTTCTGTGGATTGCCTGTGATTTAAATTTTTGGTTAATCTCTGCTTTTGTTATTGTGTGCATTAGTTTTTAGATCGGATTGGATAACATAACCCAAATAGGGGGAGATTGTTGGTACCCTAGATGTGATTTGGCTTATGTAATCCCTTTCCAGCCCCTCTTGATCCATATAACTATATATGATCATGATTAGGCCTTGTTAAGTTTCCCTAGGACAGTTTATAACTGACCTAGAGCTTAGGCTAGAAGTTCTAGATGTATTTTTGGTTAAGGCATTTTCCGTTCGACCATCGTCGAACGAGGCCTCGCGATCGTCGATCATTGGTCGACGATAGCAGGGCTATAGAATCGTTGAAGTCAAGACAATTATCGTCGACCGATGGTCGACGATCTCAGAGCAAGTTTATTATGCTCTGAAGGCTGGTCGACGATCTGCCATCAGCAGGTCAACGATCGTGTTCTTGCTTCACGATTTCTGTTTCGACAGATTTCTGCTTTTAGTCGACGATCTGTTAGCTAGGTCGACGATCATCGAACCCCTGTTCGACGATTATTGTCTGTCTTTATCTTTTTGTATTCATTCTATTCCTTGGTTTATTTCCAAGTGTTTTAGCTTGTGGTTAGAGAATTTTCTGCAGATTTATGGCTTAAATTCAAAATAAATTAATTACCAAATATGTCAAGCTTAAATCACGGGATTCAGTATTTTGATAAAGCATTTTTGTCCTATTATACAAAATATATTGCCAGGCTGTATTCTAGCCGTTGGCACTGTTTACTATTTCCAAGAATGGTAAGTCTTTATGCTGAGATATTTTCCCACTTATTTAATTCCTTATTGGGACTGACAGTAAGCTAATAGGCCATTCTATTCCTATTGCTATATTCTATTTTGAGATAATCTGTTGCAGGGATCGAGAATTCAAATCAATAGAGCCGTTCCAAAGGAAAAATGAGAAGACATATTTAAGAGAGATTTTTTTCTCAGAAAAATAACAAGTTACAGATACAGAGAGAGTTTTTCTCAGTGCTGCATTCTCTCAAGCATCTTCAGAGCAACTCTTCACCATCTCACAAAAAGAAGAAGAAAAGCTCCCCTGAAGAAAAAGCCCAGAGCAATTACTTTCATTCTCAAGTCTCCTGAGCATCTGCTTAGAGTTTTCAAGACTTCAGAAAGAGCTCCAGTTCTGCTTCAATTATTCCAGAATCTGAAGACCTGATAAAAATCAGTCTACAGATCTCTGAGGATTTAGTTTCAGTATATCTGAAACTCCTTCATCCTGAAGCAAAGGCTTTCCCTGGACTTTCACTGAGCCAGGGGGAGACTTTGATTCTTTAGAGAATCCACAAGTCTTCTTTAATCTGTATTTACAACAGAGAAGATAATCTAACCCTCTCAACCCCTTTGTAAAAGAGTTTGTTCACACCTCTTCAAAAGTGAACATTGGTGACAGGGCACCTTATCAACAACCTGTGGTTGAGCATCCTTATCAAAAGCTCAAAGGGTCTGTTTGATCTACCTGAATCAGATCATTGGTGGCAGGGCACCTTAGCAAAAACCTGTAGTGGATTCCTACCAGGGTGGTAGAAGAGTGGAGTACCTATTTAGAGGGAACCACTATATATCCTGTGTCTCTGGCTATCTTGTTTAATTGTCTATTCTGTGGCTGTGATAGAACTACCTAGGATTGCTAGTTGCTGTGATAGGCTTATAGTTAAACTGAAATTTCAGTTAACTCTCTCACTTGTGCACTTCACTGTGTTAGGCTCTTAGGGTTCAAGTATCAGATTATTTATTCCGCAAATAAACTCCAAGGGAGCTGACTAGTTGTTCATAAAATTTGAATACTCTATTCACCCCCCCTCTAGAGTAGTTTACAACTTATCCCCTCACTTTCATTTCGGGATGAAATTCTTTTAAGGGGAGGAGAGTTGTAACGCCCCAAATCTCGGATATGAGTGGTCTGTGTCAACTGAGCAACACAGCCTGGGACACAGGCGTGTCCAAAGACGTGTCCTACTCTGTGTTTATCGGGCTCTATCGACTGAGCTATGCGGCCTGGGACATGGGCGTGTCTGAAGCAATGTCGGGCATATGGCTTGTGACACAGGCATGTTCCATGGCTGTGTCCTATTAGGGCTTGATGGTTTCAGCATCGATTGAGGTACACGGCCTGTGACACAGGCGTGTACAGGGTTGACACGGGCATGTTCAGGTTTGACACGGGCATGTCGGAGGCTGTGTCCTATTCTAAGATCGACGATTTCTCATACGATAGTGTGACACGGCTTATGACACGGGCGTGTCAAAAGCCTTGTGTGGACCTAGGAAGATGATTTTAATATTGAATCGAGGTCATTCGTTTTATTTCTAAGGGATCCGACGGCCTAGCATCCCTCCTATATGTATAAGGCCGGGAAATGATTGTTTAGGCCTCATTTCATTTGGCCATTTTTCTTTCTAAGAGGTAGAAAGAGGGGAGAGTAAATGGAGAAGAAGAAGGAGGAATCCAACAATTGTTGGAGCTTCAGAGCTCCAAATCGCGAGACGAGTCAAGATTCATGGAGGCAAGTCCATTGCGGTGCTTTTCATCCAGTTAGTTTTCCATGGTGCCGAAGCGAACCTCTAGGGTAACGATTCTCTACTTATACGTGTGAAGTCCTCTTCCTTTTTGCATAGGAAACTCTCTCCCGCGAGTTGGCGTTGAGTATGATGTATTCCTTCTGGTAGATATGGTTTATCCCTGTGGTTTTGCATTTAGAGTCCGGAATCGAAGTACGGACGTAGGCATGGTGTGTGAAGACTATCCGGATGAGTTGGTCTGGATCGGTGATGTTGTGAAGCCTTTTTAGAATAACCTTCCTCTGATACCAATTGTTGGATCTTACGGCGCCCTTAGAGGGGGGAGAATAAGGGTTGATAGTATTTATTTCTTAATATTTGTTTACTAGGTGCAACATGTAAAGAAAATAACACTAATTTTTCATAACATAATTAAAAACTTAAAAATAAACAAAAACAGAAATGATAATATTTTATTTCATAAGTGATAAATCAATATACTTAATATCTCTATGAAGCAAGAAATTAAGGCTTATGAAAAATATAGTTTACTTTTGATTTCGCCAGTCCTTCTACCAAGAACCAGCAAGCTAAAGCATATCTCTCCATAGAGATTGCTACTAGCCTCCCCCTAGATCTAACCACGATCTAGATGCTGCACACAAGAAAATGATTACTCCCTAAACCGCACAAGGACTTGGATGCCACTCACAATGCGGTGATTTTATCCTAAGCCATGCAAGGACCTATACGCCACGCACAATGCGGCGAATTCCTCCTAAGCAACACACGGACCTAGACGCCACACAAAAGGCGGTGATTTTCTCCTAACGATTATAATGAAAATAATGATAAAATATAATCATTAGAAATAAGAACTCCCTCTAAATGTTGCGCTGAAGATGACGATGAATCCTTTCCAAGATTGCTTCAAATGCTGTATACGTGTTGTAGCTTCGTCTCTCTTGATACTTCTTGGGATGATGGAGTTTTTCTGGATGCTGGAGCTCTCTAGACCAGTTACACGAGAAGGAACACTCCAAATTCTGTAATACTTGATCTCTACGGAAAAATGAATCCATTTTATATTTTAGCGATATCGTCGACGACATTGACTATCGTCGACCGGCGATATCCTATCTAGCTGCCATGTATCCCACGATTCTGAGGTTACTGCGTCATAATTCGATCGTGGAGCTATCGCCGGCGACAGTGGCTGTCGCTGGACATTAGTGGCTGTCGCCGGGCGACAATGGCTATCGCTTGGCGATATCTCCTTTTTACTTTTGTTATCTGAATCATTTTTAGAGTGTAGAGGACTTCGTTCTTATTCTAGAATGGGGTGGTATGTTCCGTAACTCCTCTCGGATTGAAAGTTATGGCTGTTTGAAGTTTAGCACACAAAACTCGTCGATTTATTTTTTTCTGAACTATACACACCCTTGGATCATGCACATGACTGAGGACTTATCTGCTTATTCAACTTGTACAACATGCACACTATAAACACACAAAAGAGTAGATCAAATATATAATGGTATTTGTTATTCTCAAACAAAGAGATGCGGAATGCATGCTCCAACAATCTCCCCCTTTTGATAATAACAAATATTATATGAGAAATTCATGAGTTTAAGACCATTTATGTTTATAGGTAAGTGTGGTAAAATATATGCATGAATAATAAGTTTATAACATTGTTGAGTTTAAGACCATTTATGTTTATAGGTAAGTGTGATAAAATATATGCATGAATAATAAGTTTATAACATGGTAGCTTTAAAGCAAAGCAAACTCTTCTTATATGAAGGCTCCCATACATAAGTGTTCCCTATATATTTTGCTTCCCCTAAATATCGGTTCCACTAGATTTCTCAGTTAATTCTCCCCCTTTTATTATTAACAAAAGTAGGTAGGGATCAATATATACCTTTTAAGATTGATAGGTATAAACTTACTGAAAGATTAATCATGATCGAGCAAAAAGATATATCTGTACTTCTTATATGATTACTCCACCTACATAGATATTTCCTATGAAATTTTTAATGTACTCCCTCTAAAATTTTAAGTTCATGCAAGTTATTCTTCCCCTTTTGATTGTATCAAAGGAGGGTAGAGGTGAGTGTATACAACAAAAATTAGTTTGTTCTATGTAAAGAAGGAAAATATGATGCTATAAAAAGCTTGTTAAATACCACTTGTTAGAAATAAGCATGGTGGAGCATAAAGTAGTAAGCAATATAAATGAAATAATAGAGTAAGCATTTTAATTTCAAGATACCACTTGAAAAAAATCATGAATAAACGCAAGTAGTAATCACATCGAAAAGTATAATAAGCATTCTTAAAAAATAAACATCTTTTTAGAAATAGAGATTATATAAAAGATAATGAGTTTTAATACAAAAAATTAGAAGTTTGAGCTAAAATTCCAAGAAATGTTATTCCATTCAGATATAATTGCAAGCATGATTTGAAAATATCAAGAAAAGATACAAAAATATAATGTAATAAAATTTGCATTTCAAGTAAACAAAAACATTGAAGTGGTCATGCTTTGCTATCTAGTACATTTACTTAAGTTTGTAGAGAATTGTGTAGATATGCATTAGGATCCAATTCTCAATAGTAGAAGTTTTATATATGATAATAATGTGTACAAAAGTTATTTGATAAAGTATACAAATGTATTAATCAAAACGAATGGCATATATAATTAAATAATATAATATTAAAATACACAAATAGAATTACTTCCATGATATTTCAATGCACATACATAAAAAGTACAACTACCAAGGTGCTTCGCACATACAATGCGCATGAAGACTTATCAGGGAGCGAAGTAGTGCTTGGGGGATCACATTTATTCTTTTTAACTTTTTTTTTTATTTTTGTGATTCATTGTACTAAGAGAAGTGGTGAATACTATTGTTTGTTACAAGACACTTTACAATCCTTTCCAAGGTGCTCAACCTCACAATGCTCATTAAGACTTATCAGGAGGGTGAGTAGTTGTAACGCCCCAAAATGTTGTAGGAGCGACGGGGATCGCTTTTGGCCAAGACAGTTTTTTTTGGAGCAGGTGACACGGGTCCCGATACGGCCATGTCGGAGGCCGTGTCGGCCGTGTCGAGCTCGGTCGTCGAGCTGGCCGTGTGGTCGACCATGTTAAGGTCGACGATAGTCGGGTATGGAACATGGCCAGGCACACGGCCGTGTCCCAGGCCGTGTAACATCGGGTCGTTTCGAAACTTTTCTGAGGTATTGCACATGGGGCATGACATGGGTCCGGACACGGCTGTGTCCCAGGTGACACGGGCGTGTCAGGGGCCGTGTCAGAGGTCGTGTACTTCTCTGACTGAAAATGTTGAAAATGGGTGCCGTGACACGGGTCACGACACGGCCGTGTGGAGCGAGACACGGCCGTGTCGAAGGCCGTGTCAGGAGCCATGTGCTGGTTTTCGAATCGATCGAGACGGCGAATGGGTAACACGGCCAGGCACACGGCCGTGTTGCAACCCGTGTTCGGCCCAGTTTTGTGAATTTTTAGGCTGAATCATGGCCGTTCGTTTCTTTGGTTTGAGATCCGACGGCTGGGGGCTGGATCTGAGGGATTATGCTCAGGAATAGGGTTTGAAACCCTCATTTTCCTTTGGGCTTTATCTCTCTTGATTCTAGAGAGAAGGGAGAGCAAGGAGGAGAAAGAAGGCCAAGATCCGGCCGCCGGCGAAGCTTCGGAGGTCCGTTTCGCGAGCGGAGTTCAGATCCGCGAAGGTGGGAGCGTTGCGGTGGTGTTCAACCGAGCAAATCTTCTCCATGGCTAGGAAGAGGGGACGAAAGGTAACGACACTTCTCCTCTCGGTTTTTAGGATTTAGGATGCATGAATAGCATCCCCTTCCTTTCATATTTTGAGCACCGAATCTCTCAAATGAGAGGGATTTGTGTAGCCTAGGTTCAAGAGGAACCTCCGGGTGGAGTATGTTCATCCCGGCATGCTTTGCACTAAAGATCTGCTCCGTTAGCGGATTAGGCAATGTGGGTGAAGCCGTGGTCGCGACCGTTAGTCCGACCCGGTGATGTTGCATAGCGATATGTGAGGATTTGGTAGAAATCTGTAGCGGCAATACGCCGTTGTATGTAAGCGTTTTTCCCCTTATATTTGAGTGAGTACTCGTAGTCGGAACCGGACGAGGTTAGCTCCGCTTTGTGCGGTAGATGGTTTCCTTGGAGCACGGGAAAGACATGGTGCGAGTGGCAATTGGGGTTGGGAAACCTTTGTTTGTGCTGTGCTAAGGCGCGGCTATGTCTCCGTGGTCGGCTGGCTTTTCCGTGACGCGCAAGTCATGTGGGGAAAGTGTCCCGACGAGACTAGCCCCTTGTGTGAGACTGACGAGAATGCCGAGCGGAGGGCAAGCCCGGACAATGTAGCCATGAGCGGGTGGGGTCCAGCAAGGCTTCTTAGAATCGGTCAGTGTGAGGCGGAACCCTGACGAGTGAAGTCAGATTGTGCGGGCAAGCCCTGGGTTTATGACCCTTGTGCGGGTGGGGCCTTTGCAAGGTTCCGTGTGACGGCGTGTGTGCCGTTAGGGACATAGTGGTTCCCTTGTGTTTGCGGCTTTAAGCCAATGGGGAAACGGAAGTACCCAGTGTTTGATGTTGTGCTAGATGCATACGAACTAGGGTGCCTTGGGTGAAACCCGGGCTGCATTCATACTGTATAGTAGGCCCCTTTCACTTTGTACAAAACATAGAGAACATGTATGCTGTATGAGACATCCAAGCCTGTTTTACCGCTTTATTATATATACTCTTTTGGTATACGAAGTGCTAACTTGCAGGTGGAGTGGTACCCCGGGGTCCGTTAGGGGCGGCCGGGAGGAGATGTGTTTGTTACACAGTAGAGGTCAGCCTTTGCTGACCCACGTTACTTCAAATCCTTACAGGGCAAGGATCGCATGCAGGAGCTAGCGCGCCAGGCGAAAAGCCCTAAGCCTCATGAAGTGTTGCTGTGCTTGGTTTCTCTTTGTGTGTTTGCTACTTTTGTTATGTTTTTGTCCGGCTTGCATGCCGAGGTAGCCTAGGAGTGCTTGGCACATTTATATTTTGTTTGGGCTATTATTGTGTAAGGCCGTAAGGCCATTTGATACTCTATCGTTAGTGGATAACTTCTGTCGGTTTGTTCTGTTTCCGCTGTATATGTCAGGAGTTTTGAGTTTGGGTAGTTTCATATCATCTCTTAATACTAAAGTTGTGGTGTCCGTATGTTGTGGGGCCCCGGCCGGACCCATATTATATGGTCTTTACAGGGGAGGTGTTACAATTTGGTATCAGAGGCAGGTTCGCGTTCCAAGGAGAAGTTTCGCGGTCGAAAGTATAAGTCGAGTCGCGTATAAGAAGTTATCCACATAGGAGTATCGCGGGACCATGAGTGTCCTTGTGTTCGAGTCTTGCGATTAGAGACTGATTTGTGTTTTCTTGCTTGTATTTAGAGTGCAAGCAACGAGGCTGGGACCTCGAGGCCAAGAGAAGAGTTCTCAACAAGTAGTGCGACTGCGCAAGGTCCGCTAGGGATGGGGGTCACACCGGCTGACTTCTGCCATATGCTTGCAGAAGCGATGGTGGCGGCCCAGGCTGCAGCGACAGCTCAGGTAGCAACTCCTGCTACCCCGGACACGGCAGCGACTGTGCCGGTTGAGGAAGCCAGGCGGGCAGGACCGCAGGCCGAGAGAGTGGTTGTATGGCATGGGGACCGGCAAATGAAGTACTTTTTGAGTTTCCATCCTCCAACCTTCAAGGGAGTTGGAACGCCCACAAATGCGGAGGACTGGTGGGCTAGAATTCAAGAGCTTCTGAGGGCAGCAGAGGCGCCGGATGAGAAAAAGGAGGAGTTCGCAGCCTTCATGCTAGAAGGAGATGCCAAGTTATGAAGGGTGAGCCATAGTGGTCGGCAGTTTCTAGGACGCACACCATCCATCGAGGAGTTTGGGAATGCCTTTCTGAAGAAGTACATTCCCGCATCAACAAGGTTAGCCCTCCAGAGGCAGTTTCTACATCTTGTGCAGCGAGACAAGACAGTGGATGAGTATGTTCAGGAATTTACTCGATTGGGTTGTTATGCGGGGACGACCATGGCGGACGATGAAGAGAGGGACAATCTCTTCTACCATGGATTGAGGGAGAATCTAAGACAACCCCTCATATCGATGAAGCGTGCGGGCTTCAACGAATTGGTGGAGGCGGCCCGAATTTTGGAGAGCGATATGGAGCGATCCCAGCGCTGAAAGGGTTTCACACCCAAGCAGGGGGGAAGAGAAGAAGTCGGCTCAGTCCCATGGAAAGGCGGAAGGGAGCCGATGGAAGAAGAAGCCTCCCCCGTTTAAGTCGGGCGAGAAAAGTAATTGGACGTCCGGAGGGTCACGCTCTAAGGGACCGCAGACGTGTTACAGTTGTGGCAAGCCAGGCCACATAGCAAGATTTTGTACCCAAGGGGGCGCTGAGCAAGAGCCAAGGCAGGAGCAGATTGTGCGCTCCGTCCCCAGTGCCGTAGAGAAAGGGAAGATGGCGGAGTCGAGTGCTTCCCGGTTTCAACCAGTGCAGCCAAGGGCCTACAACCTTGGGCAGCAGGAAGCAATCCGTCAACCCGATGTGGTGACAGGTACGAGAATTCAACCTGCACCTTAGATTTCTTCCTTTCAAGCCTTTTTATGTTTGTTGCATGTGTGTAGGCTTTATAGTGGTATCAGGGTACCCCGCTAGGGTACTTTTCGATACGGGAGCGTCGCACTCCTTCCTTGCGGAAAGTTTCATCCAGAGGATTGGAGTTGAGTCCTTCTCAACGGACTCAGAGTTGAAGGTGCGCATGCCCAATGGGTCATCTATGACTACCAGGGCTAGAGGCCGGATTTGTTGGAGTCTTGAGGGGGTCGACTTCGTGTTGGTAGCGGCGATCTTGCCATTGTCCGAGTTCGATGTGATCTTGGGGATGGACTGGCTAGCGGAGCAGCGTGCCAGTATCGACTGCTTGTCCAAGGTGGTAACCCTGAAGGGCGTGGGGCAAGCAGAAGTCAAGTTTGAGGGCCTGCAAGGAGTGGCATGTTCCCTAGTTTCGGCACTTCAACTAGTGCGAGCTGTTAACCAGGGAGGTGTAGCTCTAGTAGCGTTGTTGGAGGTTAGCCTTTCCAGGCTGTCTCTTGAAGAAGTGCCCGTAGTGGCGGAGTTCGGAGATGTATTTCCTGAGGAGCTACCGGGAGCACCTCCTCGGCGGGAGATTGATTTCTCCATCGAGTTGGTGCCCGAGGCTAGACCAGTGTCGCGTCCACCCTTCAGGATGGCACCAAAGGAGTTGGCCGAGCTCAAGGTTCAGTTGCAGGAGCTTTTGGAACAAGGGTATATCAGACCCAGCTCTTCACCGTGGAGTGCGGTGTTATTCGTAAAGAAAAAGGATGGTAGTATGCGTTTGTGCATAGACTACCGAGAGTTGAACAAAGTGACAATCAAGAATAAGTATCTGATTCCTCGGATAGACGATCTCTTCGACCAGTTGGTGGGGCCGGTGGTGTACTCCAAGTTGGACTTGAAGTCCGGATATTATCAGTTGCGGATTCGTAACGAAGACATACCCAGGACAGCGTTTGGTACGAGATATGGTCATTTTGAGTTCTCGGTGATGTCGTTCGGGTTGACGAACGCGCCGTCCGTGTTCATGGACTTGATGAACCGAGTGTTTCGCGAATACTTGGACAGGTTCGTCGTCGTTTTTATCGATGACATTTTGGTGTATTCCAAGTCGAAAGCGGAGCACGAGATGCACTTGAGGACAGTGTTGCAAGTATTGAGAGAGAACCAGCTCTATGTGAAGTTCTCCAAGTGCGAGTTTTGGTTGGAGAAGGTGGCGTTTTTAGGCCATGTGATTAGTGGGGAGGGGGTGGCGGTAGATCCAACGAAAGTGGAAGCCATTAGAGATTGGCCAGTTTTGAGGACTGTGGCGGAAGTCCGGAGCTTTCTTGGACTAGCCGGGTACTACCGAAGGTTTGTGGAAAACTTTTCGCGGATAGCTCTACCCCTCACTTCGCTAACTCGCAAGGATCAGAAGTTCGTGTGGACTCAAGAGTGCAGTCAGGCGTTTGAAACCCTGAAGGAGAGGCTGATGATGGCACCGATCCTAAGTCTACCAAAGGGGACCGAAGGATTTCAGATTTTCAGCGACGCATCCGGATGCGGTTTAGGGTGCGTGTTGGTGCAGCATGGCAGTGTGATAGCTTTTGGGTCGAGGCAGCTGAAGCCTCATGAGAGAAATTACCCCGTCCATGATCTGGAATTGGCGGCGGTAATTTTTGCTTTGAAGCTGTGGAGGCACTACGTTTATGGTGTGAAGGTGGAGATCTTCACAGACCACAAGAGCCTGAAGTATCTCCTGGATCAGAAGGACCTAAATATGCGGCAGCGCAGGTGGGTCGAGTTCCTTGGGGACTACGAGGTGGCGATTCAGTACACGCCAGGAAAAGCCAATGTGGTGGCAGATTCTTTGAGTAGGAAATACTCGGGGCAAGGAAATTGGATTGAAGCTCATGATGAGCGGTTAAGGCGGGACTGGGAGTCCCTTAGTTTGGAATGTGTGGCAAGAGGCGGGTCTAGCGTGGCTCGGCTAAACTGGATTGAGATGCAGAATGACTTATGCGATCGTATTCGGGAAGCGACCCATGTGGATGAGGAGTTCCAACCCTTCGTGGAGGAAGCTCTTAAGGGCGAGGGTAGCGCCTGGGAGATGGTTGATGGGGTTCTGAGGAAGGGCGGAAGGATTTGTGTACCGCAGTTCGGCAAGCTCCGCGAGGAGTTGATGTATGAGGCCCACTTCACTAAGTACTCCGTTCACCCGGGTGGTACAAAGATGTACTTGGATTTGAAGAAGTCCTATTGGTGGCCTAGGATGAAGCGGGATGTAGCTTTGTGTGTGAGTCGGTGCCAAACTTGTGCCTTAGTGAAGGCCGAGTGTCAGAAGCCGGGCGGGTTCTTGAAGCCTCTTCCAATCCCCGAATGGAAATTTGAGGACATCTTCATGGATTTTGTGCATGGGTTGCCTAAATCGCAGCAAGGCAATGATGCCATTTGGGTGATTGTAGACCGCTTGACCAAAGTGGCACATTTCATCCCAAACCGGAAGGAGGACGGTGTGGAAAAGTTGGTGGAGTTGTACGTCCGCAATATTGTGCGACTTCATGGGATTCCGAAGAGTATAGTCAGCGACCGGGATGGGCATTTCACGTCGAAGGATTGGCGGTTGGTGCAGAAGAGCTTGGGCACAAAACTCAGGTTCAGTACGGCCTTTCATCCTCAGACCGATGGGCAAACTGAGAGAACGAACCGTACTATGGAGGATATGCTAAGGATGTGTACTCTCGACTTCGGCAAGAAGTGGGAGGATCACCTCTTCATGGTGGAGTTTGCTTATAACAATAGTTACCAAGCAAGTACCAAGATGGCGCCATACGAAGCTCTGTATGGGAGGCGGTGTCGAACACCAATGTCTTGGACAGAGGCAGGAGACACCAAGATTTTGGGGAAAGAGGTGGTAGCAGACGCAAGTGAGCTAGTGCGAAGCATCCAAGAACGCATGAAGGTAGCTCAAGATCGGCAGTCAAAGTATTTCAATACTCGTCACAGGTATGTGGAGTTCGCTGTGGGCGATTGGGTTTATCTCAAGATCAAGCCATTCAAAGGCATTTCACGAGTTCGCCGACTCAAGAAGCTGAGTCCGAGATTTTTGGGACCATTCAAGGTCATCGAGCGAGTGGGAGAGGCAGCGTATCGGTTGGCGTTGTCCACGGAGCTAAGCAGTTTGCATGACGCTTTTCACGTCTCCGTCTTGAGGAAAGCCTTGTTAGAGGCCACCGTGGTGATTGAACCGGCGGCGGTGCCAGTAGAGGAAGACTTGAGGACGCGAGTACGTCCTGTCGGGATAGAAGATTCGGAGGTTCGGCAACTGCGGAACAAGGAGGTCCGACTCGTAAAGGTCCGTTGGGACAATTGTGGCTGCGAGGAGCTCTCATGGGAGCGAGAGCAGGCCATGCTGGAGGAGTACCCCGAGCTTTTCTCCTCAGGTATCGTTTAGAATTTGTGTTCTTTCCATGTTTTAAATTTCGGGACGAAATTCTTTTAAGGGGGGAGAATTGTAACGCCCCAAAATGTTGTAGGAGCGACGGGGATCGCTTTTGGCCAGGACAGATTTTTTTGGAGCAGGTGACACGGGTCCCGACACGGCCGTGTCGGAGGCCGTGTCGGCCGTGTCGAGCTCGTTCGTCGAGCTGGCCGTGTGGTCGACCATGTTAAGGTCGACGATAGTCGGGTATGGAACACGGCCAGGCACACGGCCGTGTCCCAGGCTGTGTAACATCGGGTCGTTTCGAAACTTTTCTGAGGTATTGCACACGGGGCATGACACGGGTCCGGACACGGCCGTGTCCCAGGTGACACGGGCGTGTCAGGGGCCGTGTTAGAGGTCGTGTACTTCTCTGACTGAAAATGTTGAAAACGGGTGCCGTGACACGGGTGACGACACGGCCGTGTGGAGCGAGACACGACCGTGTCGAAGGCCGTGTCAGGAGCCGTGTGCTGGTTTTCGAATCGATCGAGACGGCGAATGGGTAACACGGCCAGGCACACGGCCGTGTTGCAACCCGTGTTCGGCCCAGTTTTGTGAATTTTTAGGCTGAATCGTGGCCGTTCGTTTCTTTGGTTTGAGATCCGACGGCTGGGGGTTGGATCTGAGGGATTATGCTCGGGAATAGGGTTTGAAACCCTCATTTTCCTTTGGGCTTTATCTCTCTTGATTCTAGAGAGAAGGGAGAGCAAGGAGGAGGAAGAAGGCCAAGATCCGGCCGCCGGCGAAGCTTCGGAGGTCCGTTTCGCGAGCGGAGTTCAGATCCGCGAAGGTGGGAGCGTTGCGGTGGTGTTCAACCGAGCAAATCTTCTCCATGGCTAGAAAGAGGGGATGAAAGGTAACGACACTTCTCCTCTCGGTTCGTTAGGGGCAACCGGGAGGAGATGTGTTTGTTACACAGTAGAGGTCAGCCTTTGCTGACCCACGTTACTTCAAATCCTTACAGGGCAAGGATCGCATGCAGGAGCTAGCGCGCCAGGCGAAAAGCCCTAAGCCTCATGAAGTGTTGCTGTGCTTGGTTTCTCTTTGTGTGTTTGCTACTTTTGTTATGTTTTTATCCGGCTTGCATGCCGAGGTAGCCTAGGAGTGCTTGGCACATTTATATTTTGTTTGGGCTATTATTGTGTAAGGCCTTAAGGCCATTTGATACTCTATCGTTAGTTGATAACTTCTGTCGGTTTGTTCTGTTTCCGCTGTATATGTCTGGAGTTTTGAGTTTGGGTAGTTTCATATCATCTTTTAATACTAAAGCTGTGGTGTCCGTATGTTGTGGGGCCCCGGCCGGACCCATATTATATGGTCTTTATAGGGGAGGTGTTACAGTAGTGCTTGGTGGAGTTTTCCTTGACATTTATTATATGCTTTTTATTCTTGTGACCATGGAATCTGAATTCACTTGTTTTTGCAAACAATATCATTTAAATTTTTAATCCACTTTTCTGTAATGAATAAGTGCGTGAAAAATAAAGAATTGAAGTAAACAATTCAATGTAGTGTAGGTAATCTATTTATGCATTTTAATTATTGTGTTATTACACTACACAACCATGCAATTATAAGATTAAAAACACATGTAGGTTATCACAATAACTGAGAGTGTAAAGTCATTATCAAATACAAAACACTACTCATACTTAGAGGCATGCTAAATAATTCTACACATGTTTTCTACAATAAATTTTATTACACATAACAAGATAATAATCAAGATATGACATAAAAAATAATTTTTTATGAAACTTTAAAATTAAATTAAACATTGTATTTAATCTTTAATAGATATAGTTAGTCATCCTTGACAATGACAATGAATAACAATCATTTTTTATATATATAATTTTTGGTTTTTTTATATAACAATACAAGACAATAAACACACATAAATAAACAATAAGTAAACAAACCAATATGCATGATATAAATAATCATAAAGTGTAAAAATAATGTTCATTCAATGAAAGTGATCTTAGTATTTCCTAGATTATACTACCCAAGCTATATGTCAACACCCTAGCCCCGTATTAAGTGACGGATGGGCATGAGGAACTATACACTTGCCGTAGGTTGGCGTGCTAATCCCATATTCACACAAAAGTGGTCGCTACACCTAACACTCTTTCCCCTCAGTGCCTCGCAAGGCCCCACTGGAACCCTTCCCCGGTTAAGGACAAGACATGATTTATAGATTAGCATCTCTAATGCATACAACCTACACCCTCGCTAAAGTGAGACATAATGTGGGTGAATGATCATATGGACATACTAAGCATTTATGTTTAAAAATGAAATCATAAACTATGAATTTGAAATAATCAATTTTAAAATAATTCTTCATATATCAGAAATTTTAATTTATTAATAGAATGAATTTCAGAATATGATATCAGCTAGTCATAACCGATAATAGTGGTGTACATTAAGTTCATATTCATCCTTTTTAATTAATTTTAAGTTAAAGTTTGTAAGGTGAAAAATATATATAATTCATTTTAGCTCAATTAAATCTATTTTTTTGAAAATAATTTCATTAATATATCTTGATAATATCACTTAAGAGATTCAATGTTAAATTTATAATGATATTAAAAGATAATTATAAGAAATGAATTTAATAAGTATGTATGCTCAAGACATAAGATAGTCAGGCCACTTGAAAATAATTTGACTTTTTATTCAATTTCATTTAATTTGATTCATTTAAGAATTTAGGCTCAATAAGTTAAAGTCATATATCAAAAAATATAAAGTGACCAAAATATGTGTTGGCTAAAAAAACAAAAATAAAATTTCACAAAGAAAAAACAAAAATATATATTTTTATTTTATCATTTTAGCATATTGTGAAGAAGATTTTTAAGTATTTCATATTAGATTGATTTCTACTTCACACAAGTGATTGCAAACTAATGAATAAGAGATTTAGGTATCCAAAGGGGACCGAGTGTGACGGTTCCTTTAGGTACCCAAATATAGCGTATTGGCTTATGGGGAGACAAGTATGAATTGGCCCTTTCAAGTGTAGATGATGTGCTATTTTTAAATTTGGGTCTCCATTCATACTTTGGTTTAATTTCATTTTTATGTTTCACATTTCTGTATTGATAATTTAAAGTCTTCATGTGATGATGTTTGTTTGAAAAATAATGCGTTGAGGATTTAAAATTTTTGTCATTGTTTTCTAAGTTCAAATTATATTGTTTAACATAAAGACTCTTGGAATATTGATTTTTTTGAAATTTGTCTTCATTTAATTTTATATTGGAAATGGATTGATTTTGTAAATGCATATGATAATTAAGTTTTGAAATTACATTTACCCGTATTTGTTGTTTTTCACTCTCATTATGAAGTTTGAAATACTAGTAGATGACTTATATAAATTTGAAGATAAACTAGAAGTAAATGATTTTTTATTACTTAAAATTTTTTCCACAAACATTTTTAATGATTTCAGTTTATTCATTATAGCAATGTTTCCTTTTATCAAATTTTCATTATGCTCTTTTGAAATTAAAAGCTCTTTTTCAAATTCCTTGTATTTTTCTTTAAGATCATTGCAATCATAACAAGGTGTAGACATTTCAATTACAAAGCATGAAAGAGAATTTGATACATCAATATTAGATTCTACTTTAGTGTTTGCTTTTAAACTTATATTTTCTAAACGTAGTTTTGAATTAGCATTTTTCAATTTCTTAATTCTACGTTTAGCAATTTCAAGCATATGAAATGTAGAAATAGAATTTATTATGAAAAGAGAGAATTTTGACTTACTTACATTGCTATAGGATGAGGCAAGATTTGAACATAAAGTTCCCTTGACATATTCTTGGCATTCCTCTCCCATAAATGAATGTTATACTTCTCTTTCTCATTATGTGTTCTCTTCTTCAATTATATTTGATGTGCATTCAACAGATCCTTAAATGGAAGAGATTTCTTGAATACTTAAGGAAGCATTCATGTCTTGTACTTGTTTTGTTCCTGTAGATGGAGAATCATAAGTTTCTTCACGAGATTTCCATACTTCATAACTAGTAGGAAACATATATATTTGTTTAAAAATATTTTGGTGTAGTGCACAAAATACACTATTTAAGGATCTAGCATTTAAAACCATTTCATTTCTATTTAACATAGTTGGGGGCTTTTCAATAGTAATTTTCCAAACTTGCTCATCTATAGATTTAAGAAAGTTTTACATTAGAATTTTCCACCCTTTATAGTTTTCACCCATAAATAATGGTGGTGCTAAAGATTTTTCATTTAATAAAATTTCATCCCATCTAGTGGTTGTGAGATCATGAAGCGTCATTATTCCCGGTTGTGAAGCAGTTTTGGAATAACCTCCCTCTGATACCAATTGTTGGATCTTACGGTGCCTTAGAGGGGGAGGGGGTGAATAAGGGTTGAAAATATTTATTTCTTAATCTTTGTTTACTATGTGTAACATGTAAAGAAAATAATACTAATTTTTCATAATATAATTAAACACTTAGAAATAAACAAAAATAAAAATGATGATATTTTATTTCATAAATGATAAATCAATATTCATGATATCTCTATGAAGCTAGAGATTAAGGCTTATGAAAAATATAGTTTACTTTTGATGTCGTCGCTCCTTCTACCAGCAGGCTAAAGTGTATCTCTCCCTAGAGCTTGCTACTAGCCTCCCCCTAGATTTAACCATGATCTAGATGCTGCACATAAGACAACAATTACTCCCTAAGCCGCGCAAGGACTTGGACGCCACTCACAAGGTGGCTATTTTCTCCTAAGCCACGCAAGGACCTAGATGCCACGCACAAGGCGGCGTTTTCCTCCTAAGCCACACACGGACTTAGACGCCACATACAAGGCGGTGATTTTCTCCTAACAATTATAATGAAAAAAATGATAAAATATAATCCTTAGAAATAAGAACTCCCTCTAAATGTAGCGCTGAAGATGACGATGAATCCTTGCCAAGATTGCTTCAGATCTCGTGTATGTTTTGTTGTTTCGTTGCTCTTGAATCTTCTTGGGAGGATGGAGGTTTTTTGGATGCTGGAGCTCTCTGGACCAGTTGCATGAGAAGGAACACTCCAAATTCTATAATACTTGATCTCCACGGAAAAATGAATCAATTTTATATTTTAGCAATATCACCGGCAACATTGACTGTCGCCGATCGGCAAAATCCTATCTGGCTGCCACGTGTCCTACGATTCTGAGGTTTCTGCGGCATAATTTTATCGTGGAGCTATCGTCGGGCAACAGTGGCTGTCATCGGGCGATATCTCCTTTTCACTTTTGCCGTCCGAACCATTTCAAGAGTGTAGAGGACTTCGATCTTATTCTGGAATGGGGTGGCACGTTCCGTAACTCCTCCCGAATTGAAATTTCTGGCTGTTTGAAGTTTAGCACACAAAACTCGTCGATTTGTTTTTTTTTCTGAATTATACACACCCTTGGATCATGCCCATGACTGAGGACTTATCTGCTCATTCAACTTGTACAACCAACACACTACAAACACACAAAAGAGTAGATCAAATACGTCACGGTATTTATTATTCTCAAACCAAGAGATGCAGAATGCATGCTCCAACATGGACCTTCTGTTATATTCCATGTGATGGATGGGGGTGTTACATAGGGCGTCCCCAAATTTTTAGAGACTGGCTTAAGGGGATAGAAATTTATTTTGATTGCCACGTATGAGACGACCACCAAAGGGTTAACATCGCCCGAGAGCAGTGAGTAGGTCAAGCCCTCATTTTTTGACTCTCGGATCAATTTGATCCTGTCTACCTCCACACTGCTTACACGAAGCCTGTGAGTGAGTATCGTTATGGCGCTAGTCTTATACCTTCCTATAGGAATGATTATATACCTAACGCTAGATCATTTTTCCCCAAAGGTCGTCCTGCCCATAGTGTACCTACTACTACCTTTAGGGAAACCATGCCTTATATGTCATATGTCTTAGACTCGAAAGATGTTACTACTATGGTCTTGCCTCCTTTTGCTGCGTCGACTATGCCTCCAAAGATTGTGAATGATACCAATGAGGATGTTGATGTAGATGTGGTACCACATGATTCTGAGGACGATCAGCTAGGTGAGAGAATTCCTTCACGTACGATAGTGCCCGACGAGTCTGATGATTATGACATTGAGGGAATACCTAGTGATTTAGAAAATGATGTATGGGATGATTACATTCCGATCTGTGAGAGTATTCTGTTGCCTATTACTTGCCCTTCTAACATTGTGTCTGATCACCCTAGTATTGAGTGCCCTCTCCAGCTACGATCCCCATTGTGTTAGAGCCTACGATTACACCCAATAAGATTGTATCTGAGATTGTATTTGATGGTGGTGGACGTCGTGCATAACATGTAGCGGTGTTGGCGATGAACGTTGTGGTAGACTCCTATCCTCAAGCTTGCTGCAACGTTCATCCCAATCAACTAACTTTGTATGTATGGGATCTGGTTGTCTGAGTTATCTGAGGAGCCTTAAAGTGAGGATTTCCCTATTGATATTGTGGATGAGTTACCATCTGAGGGAAGGGTACTTTTGGATGATTATCTTGTTATACACCCGGATGAGAGTTCTTTGATGTCATCGCTGTTGGGTGAAATTTATTCTGATTTGGATTTTATCCCGGGATTTATTTTACCGACCCTTCCTCCTATTTATTTGTCTATCTTAGATTACTTTTTAGGACGTGGAACTGGTAGTCCTAGTCTGAGTTTTTGTGCCACGCCCACTATATTAGTTCCTACATTGGTTTTGTCTCAGCATAAAGATATTACTAAGATGAGTGCACTAGTATTTCTAACTCCTTGGCTATTGTGCCTCTGGATGTGGTTTCTCCTAGACATACTTATATACCAAACCTGGTTTCACGCATTTACTCAGCGCCTTTTGATGACCCTCATGTCCATATGCTATTGACTATAGTTGGGCCCCTTGAGTTGTATCGCTCGCATATCCTTTCACATCCGGGAGCGTCGAAATCAATTGTTCATGTTGAGTGGTTCACCTTGGTATATCTTCATGCCAAGCGTAAGAATATTAATGTTAAAATTAAGACTGCGATTTTGGAGCCCATTAAAATCATTTTTGATTATAAGGCTCCCGTGTCACCTGACTTAACCCACTTATCCTCCGTATTTGGGTCAAGTCATGTAGCACATGGGTTCACTCCTCATGTATCTAGGACGTTAGCGTTTTATTTTAAGTTATGTCGCCCGCACTTTCGCTCCCTTCCGAGACCGTCTGACTCTTGAGTTAGTGATTTGGGTTTCGTCTGGTAAGTCCCCGAGCAGATGCCTTCTAGATCCGTTAATAACTTAATGCGTAGGAACGTCGACCCATCCATGGATATGAAGAACATCGGATTTCAAGCTTTTCTTTCAGATTTTTATAAAGAATAGGGTGTTTCACTTTATTTCAAGATTCCAGACTTTTTACTATACGTCCCTGTACACCAGAGTGGTTTTCTCCGTCGTTTCATCCTCCCACTAAATGTTCTCTTGGGTTAGGGAGTGTTAGTTCTGCCGTATCTATTTCCCACATTGATTCAATGGCTCTTGAACCGATGGTAAGATTCAAGTTATTTTTCTTTTGGTTGACACCCTTTCGAGTTTCCTCGAAAGTTTTATTGTTTCTATGCTTGACAGGTTCTCCGTGTTGATGGATGTTTATACTACTATGACCTGGATAGCAGGGCCAGATTTGCCCCCTGTTGTTGTTGCTTTTGACTATTCTTCCCTCGCAGGCCACTCATCGGTGATAAGTAATTTTGAGTGGGGGAGGATTGATGGTGACGTTGCTGATGCGTCCATTGATCCCAGACATAGAGAGTTCATTGATTGGGACGAACGTTGCCGCAAGCTCGAGGATGGGAGTCTACCACGACATTCGTCGCCAACGCCGCTATATGTTTTGCACGAATTTCTCCGCCATCAAATAAAAATATATAATTATAAACTAAATATTTATAATTATATATTGTTAACAATTATTTTATTTCAAGCAATTTTCATTTTAAGAAATTTATTGTAAGCATTTTATTTTCCATGTTTTATTTCATGCACTTAAATATTGTATTTCTTATTTCATGTGTATGAAGGGTGCCTATAACCATCAAAGTGTTTTAATTTTCATGAAGGGTGGAGATGGAGTCGTGTAGGTAATTTAAGGCCATGTTGATGAAGGAATTGTAGTGATGAATGAAAAGAAATTGAACACTAACTTTGAGAAGTTTTCCTCCTCCTCCTCTTGAAATTTCGGCCCCCCATCTTTCTCCCTCCTCTTTGGCCGCCGGCCACCTTTCTCCCCCTCTCTATTCTCATTTTACTCTACCCCTCCTTTTCCCCTCCTCAATATCTCCCTCACCTTCTCATCCCATAAGAGAACCCGACCACCCACATTCCCTCTTGATTTCGGCCAACCTAGGTTCTCCCTATCCACCACCCTCTCCTCCTCCTCCTTTTCCCTCTCTTGGCCACCCCCTCCACCACCAAACCCAAGCCACCACCTCCACCACCACATCGAGCCCTCTCCTCCCTTACAACACTAAACCCGACCACTCCTTCCCCACAATACCCGAACAGCCCTCCTCTTTCTTTCCTCTACAAAACCGGCCACCTTATTCCCCCCTACTAATTAATTTTGGTCACCACCTTTTCTCTATCATCCTTGATAATTTCGGCCAACAAGGTTCACCCTCTCCTAGGGTTGTAAAAGGATAATGGCTTGCATCTTAATCGTCCGGTGCGGATCCGTGGATTAGAGTGGAGATAGATTCAACCACCGTCGTGTGTGCTTCCTCCACTCATCTTGTCGACGGATTTTCTTGGGATTTGGGTAATGATTTCTAAAACAATTCTTGTGCGTTTCTATAATAATATTTGTGAGATTTGATGGAAATATAAGACTAGTATTTTGTCCTGATTTATATTGATATTATGCTTAATTAAAATCAAAATTTCAAGCGTAAATTATCCGGACATTTTCGTATCGATCGGATCGGGTAGATCTCGTGAACGCTAGAAGAAATCGGGTTTACTACCCTTGATTTCTCCTCGAGTTCAAGAGATTTGGTCAACCTCATTTTTTTAATTAATTTGGGATTGATTTGTGACTTGGTTTTAAATCGTTATTTTAGTCTGGATCCTCTCGTGTTTGTTTTATGAATGTGTGAGGATAAATTTAATTTGACGTGTTAATTGTCTCGATCAGGTAGGTCCTTTTCTCTTGAGCAAACATTGGTATATAGCCCTTGTTCAATCTCATAAAGGGGTAGCGGCCTTTTGCATTGTGTGTTGATATATTGGTTAATTTCATCGGTAGTGTAATTTTTAGAGAACTATTGCTCGTTGCGTATTTATTTTAATTACCGAACCTAAGAATGCATAGTATTTAACCATTCGAACACATGGGCTTGCATCAATTTGGTATCAGAGGGAGGTTCACGTCAATTTCCATATTGGCACCCTCCCCCTTTTATTAGTACGCTGACACGCACTTGCACGATTCATTGCGAAAACAATAAAAAAAAAAAATTGGTTTGCAAATAGCGGCCTAAAACTTTTATTTTTCTGCAAAAAAAAATAAAAAATTTTGTTTAATAATCTACTATTTATTTTCAGCAAGAAAATATATAAAAAAAATATTGTCTTAGTTGTTTAGCGGGAACAATTCCATCTGTTACAATTTTATAGGATCAGAGTCATTATTTCATTGCATGTGTACATGATTTGAGTACATATTTTTATCCCGTCACCACTAGAAAATGGCCTATGACGTTAACGTTACCCGATTACAATCTTCTAGTTCCATGACGAACGTTAAAAAATAAGTTTATTCCCCTGTAATGGATGAGATTAAGGTTTTGTCTGCGCTAGTAAAGGCTAACCAAGTGGCACAACCACCTAGGCAACCCCACACTTATCCTACTTATGACGGTTTAGGGCATCACCAAATTTTTAGAGACTAGCTTAAGGGGATAGAAATTTTTTTTGATTGCCACGTATGAGACAACCACCAAAAGGTTAACATCGCCCGAGAGCGGTTAGTAGGTCAAGCCCGCGTGTTTTGGCTAAATGAAGAGCGTCATGTTGGTAGCTATAAATATGCTTGGCTACATATGCGTAGCCAACTCTCGGATCAATTTCATCTTTTCTACCTCCGCACTGCTTACACCAAGCCTATGAGTGAGTATCGTTATGGCGCTGGTATCATACCTTCCTATAGGAATGATTATATACCTGGCGCTAGATCATTTTTCCCCAAAGGTCGGCTTGCCCATAGTGTACATACTACTACCTTTAGGGAAACCATGCCTTATAGGTCATATGTCTTGGATTCGAAAGATGTTACTACTAGGGTCTTGCCTCCTTTTGCTGCATCGACTACGCCTCCCAAGATTGTGAATGATACCCATGAGGATGCTTATGTAGATGTGGTATCACTTGATTCTGAGGATGATCAGCTAGGTGAGAGTATTCCTTTACGTATGATAGTGCCTGACGAGTCTGATGATTCTAACATTGAGGGAATACATAGTGATTTAGAAGACGATGTATGAGATGATTACATTCCGATCTGTGAGAGTATTCCGTTGCCTATTACTTGAACTGCTAGCATTGTGTCTAATCACCATAGTATTGAGTGCCCTCTCCAGGCTATGATCTCCATCATGTTAGAGCCTACGATTAAACCCAATGAGATTGTATCTGAGATTGTATTTGATGGCGGAGGATGTCGTGCAAAACATGTAGCGGCATTGGCGAAAAACGTCGTGGTAGACTCCCATCCTCGATCTTGCAGCAACGTTCGTCCCAATAAACGAACTCTCTATGTCTGGGATCCGGGTGTCTGAGTTATCTGAGGAGCCTAAAAGTGAGGATTTCCCTATTGATATTGTGGATGAGTTACCATCTGAGGGAAGGGTACTTATGGATGATTACCTTGTTATACACCCGGATGAGAGTTCTTTGATATCCTCACCGTTGGGTGAAATTTATTTTGATTTGGATTTTATCCCAGGATTGATTTTACCGGCTCTTCCACCTATTTATTTGTCTGTCTTAGATGACTTTTTAGGACGTGGAACCGGTAGTGCTAGTCTGAGTTTTTGTGCCACACCCACTCTATTAGTTCCTACATTGGTGTTTTCTCAGCGTATAGATATTACTAAGTTGAGTGCACTAGTATTTGGACTTTTAACCGCACCTCATAGATCTGACTACGCATCACCTTTGACAGATCATTTTTCTGCGTGCCCGACTTCAGTTCTGTCCCCGACTATTTTTGACTCCTTGGCAATTGTGTCTCTGGATGTGGTGTCTCTTATACATACTTATATACCACACCCAGTTGCACGCATTTACCCACCGCCTTTTGATGACCCTCATGTCCATACGTTAGTGACTATAGTTGGGCCCCTTGAGTTGTATCGCTCGCACATCCTTTCACATCCAGGAGCATCCAATTAAATTGTTCATGATGAGCGATTCACCTTGGCATATCTTCATGCCAAGCGTAAGAATATTAATGTTAAAATTAAAACTGTGGTTTTGGAGCCCATTAAAATCATGTTTGATTATAAGGCTCCCGTGCAACTTGACTTAACCCCCTTATCCTCCGCATTTGGGTAAACTCATGTAGCACATGGGTTCACTCCTCATGTATCTAGGACATTAGTGTTATATTTTAAGTTATATCGCACGCACTTCTGCTCCCTTCCTAGACCCTCCGACGCTAGAGTCAGTGATTTGGGTTTAGTCTGGTCAGTCCCCGAGCGGATGCCATCTGGCTCCATTAATAACTTAATACGCAGGAACGCTGACCCATCCATAGATATGAAGAATGTCGGATTTCATTCTTTTCTTTCAGATTTTTATAAAGCACAGGGTGTTTCACATTATTTCAAGTTTCCGAACTTTTTACTATACGTCTCTGTTCCACCCGAGTGGGTTTTCTCCGTCATTTCTTCCTCCCATTAAATGTTCTGTTGGGTTGGGGAGTGTTAGTTCAGCCGTCTCTATTTCCTATGTTGTATTCCATGGCTCTTGAACCATATGCTAAGATTCAAGTTATTTTTCTTTTGCTTGACACCCTTTTGAGTTTCCTCGAAAGTCTTGTTGTTTCTATATGCCTGACAGGTTCTCCATGCTGATGGATTTTCATACTACTACGACATGGATAGCAGGGCCAAGTTTTCACCCTTTTGCTGCTACTTTTGACTGTTCTTCACTCATAGGCCACTCATCGATGATGTGTAATTTTGAGTGGGAGAGGATTGATGGAGACGTTGTTGATGCGGCCGTTGATCCCAGACATAGAGAGTTCGTTGATTGGGACGAATGTTGCCGCAAGCTCGAGGATGGGAGTCTACCACGACATTCGTCTCCAACGCCGCTACATGTTTTGCATGGCGTCTTCCGCCATCAAATAAAAATATATAATTATAAACTAAATATTTATAATTATGTATTGTTAACAATTTATTTTATTTCAAGCAATTTTCATTTTTAGAATTTTATTGTAAGCATTTTATTTTTCATGTTTTATTTCATGCACTTAAATATTGTATTTCTTATTTCATGTGTATGATGGGTGCCTATTGATGGAGACGACGGCCCACAACATTTCAAGGACGGCGATGGCATGCTTGCGGACGACCATGCGGAGCGTCGGCATAATAGCCGTCCAGAACGCAAACCCATATATTATTAATTAATAATAATTATTAATAATAAATTATTATTAATTAATAAGTCATTTCTATGTTTGGTATTTTTATGTCGCAAAGTTATTTTCATTTCATGCATGATGGGTGCTTATAACCATCATTTGTTATTTTTTATTTCATGTTCTTTATTTTTGTAATTGTTATGTCATGATGGGTGCAAATAGCCATCATGAGTGGTTTAATTTTCTAAGGTGGAGATTGAGTGGTGTAGCCTATATATAGGCATGTATGTTTCATATTTTAGTTAGTGAATGAATGAAAAATTAAAACCCTCACTTTGAGAAGTTTCCCTCCTCCCTCTCTTAGCAAATTTCGGCCTCCCTTGGTTCTCCCCCTCTCTTGGCCGTCGGCCACCCTTTCTTCCCCCCCTCTTCCTCCTCTCCTTCTAGCAACCCGACCCCCTTCCTCCTTGCAACTTCTAGATCGGCCACCATCCCCCTCCACTTTATAACCTCGGCCACCCACCACCTTGCCAAAACCGACCACCACCTTCCATATTTAGCCCTCAAAACCTTTCATATTTGCTCTCTCCTTCCATATATATATATTTATTGCCAAATATAAGATCTCTTCGTGGGAATTTCCAACTCCGGCGTGACGCGAAGAAGGTGGATGAGTTTCTCTCCAACCGGCGTGACTCCGGCGGAGCCTTTGAAGAAGCGATTCAAGTAGAGTGAAATCGGAATCACCCATTCCGATTGGGTAACGAAACTTTTCTACCGTTGCGTGTTTTCTATCCTTAGATTAATTCGTGTGGTGGATTTTCTTGGCGTTAATTTTGATAGCATTGAAAATATCGTGGATAACTTTCATCGTTTTGTGCCTTTTTCTTGATTGATCTAATTTTCGTAAAGGGGTTTGGCGAGCCCTCATTTTTCTTTTGTTGGGAGAGATCTACCTTTTCCGGATCGTGTTTTATTCGGTAGATCTCTTTTGGTACAACACCGCTCGATCGGATCGTGTAGGTCCCTTTAGCCGGAAAGAACATTGGTTTATAGTCCTTGTTAGATCCCTATCGGTTTGGCTACCCGTACGCTAGTATAAAATTGATAACATTAATTACGTGGTGCCGCGTAGATCGATTGTGTGAGTGTAGAATTTGGTTCGTAGAGAGCTAGTCGTGCGCGTCCGTAATTATATTTCGGTCCAAACGTGTACGCCTACATCAATTTGGTATCAGAGGGAGGTTCTCGTCAATTTCCTAATTGGCACTCCTTCCCCTCTCAAAATTTAAAATTCAAAATTCAAATTTCCAATTTCAAATTTCAAATTTCAAATTTCAAATTTCGAAATTTCAAAATTCAAAATTCAAATTTCAAATTTCGAATTTTAAAATTCAAAATAAAAAATTCAAATTTCAAATATCGAATTTCAATTTCAAAATTTAAAATTCAAATTTCAAATTTCAAATTTCAAATTTCGAAATTTCGAAATTTCAAATTTCAAATTTTAAATTTCAAATTTCAAATTTCAAAGTTCGAAATTTCAAATTTCAAATTTCAAATTTCAAAATTCAAATTTCAAATTTCAAATTTCAAAATCTAAAAAATAAAATTCTGGAAATTCTCTATCTTATTTTTAATAAGAAATCCAAAAAAATTATTTTTTCATTAAGTCATTATTTTTATTAAGTTATTTTAAAATTTAATAGTTGGTCTGCCAATAGCGGCCTATATTTTTATTTTTCAGCAAAACATCAAAAAAAAAATTTATTAATAATCTTCATATTTTGTTTAGGAAGAAAATCTATTTTCTACAAGTATTACCCTAGTGGTTAAGCGGGAACAATTCCGACAATCCTAATTTATTTGGGTCAGTTTACTTTTCTTTGCATGTACACAAGTATCGGATCGAGTTTTCTCTCCAGTTCTTACGATTATGGCCTATGACGTTCATGTTTCCCATTTAGACTATTGGTATGATAAATCCATGGTTAAACCTCCCCCTAGGCAAAGCCACATTAATCTTACCTATGACGGTTTAGGGTACCCTACAAATTTTAGGGATTGGCTTAAGGAGATAGAACTTCATTTTGATTGTCGCGAATGGGATGACCTCCAAAAGGTCCACTTCGCCCGAGAGCGGTTAATAGGTTGAGCCCAGTCATTCTGGATAAACGAAGAGCGTCGTGTTGGCAATTATGCACACACGTGGTGGGCGATGCGTAGCCTCCTCTCGGATCAATTTGATCCCACCAATCTCCGTACTACTAACGCCAAACCTTTGAGTGAGTATCGTTATGGCGCTAGTTCCAAACCAACCAATAGGACTGACTATAAACCTAATGCCCAGATCAAACGACACATTGTTGAGCGATCTCCGCCGATTATGCCTGTAGACCCTTTTGAGTCTCCCCCTGAGTTGTCTAGTCTAGTTGTTGACTCTCCTGTTGAGTCTAAGGTATTGTCTAGGATCGTGCCCGTCACTGAGGACGAGGCTGTTATCTCTGATGATGATAGCGACGATGAGGAGATTGGTTACCCTAGTGACCTGGATGAGGATTCCACCACCGAGGAATCATCTCCACTCCCCGTCGATGACATTTTGGAGCCTACGGTTACTCCTGCTGAGATTACACCTGAGTCGGTAGGCATTTTACCTGATGATGAGAGTTTACTTAGTAGTGACACAGGAGATGATCTGTTCGGACTCGAGCTGGTTCCTCTTAGACCGAGATATTTTGAGGACTGTTCTGATGATCCTGATATATTGGACGTTCCGACTGATTGGGAAGACTTACCATTAGTGAGCGAGTTATGCTTGGATGATTTTAGTGCTATGAGTCCGAACGATATTTCTTTGATGCAAACACCTTTATCTGACGTTCCTAATTTAAAGCTTCCGTTGGGCTCAATTTTACCCTTGTCTGAGACCATAATTGATTCTAAATTAAATAACTTGGATAGTGTGTCAGAAGAACTTGTAAGCAAGGAAGTTGCATTAATTGACGACTTTTTAGATTGGACCCCGGGTTTGATTTTACCGACTCGTCCCCCTGACCCGTTGATTCGACGTACTGATCATTTAGGACATGAGTGTGGTATGATTGATTTCAGGAGTTCTACAGTGCCCCCTGAGTTCATTCTGCCAGTACCCCCAGATGAGGTCCCGTTAGTGCCTCCAGCTCACATATTATTGTTGCCGACCTATGACCCGACGACTGATTCTGATTTACATGATATATCTAATGAATTGGTAGACATGTTGGATGAATTTTCTGTAAGGGCAAATCCATTGTTTGAATTTTCATATGACTTTAATGGCTTGCAACCGGGTGATCTTTCTTGGACGTTAAACCCATGTTTTGACGTTGAGAATGACTTAGCCCCTCCTTTAGACATGTCCCCTTTGACGGCCTATTACCCTACGAGTCCATCGTTGGTCACACCCTCGGATGTTTTAGATTTTATTTCTGTGTCGACTATTTCCTTTGTCCTAATTTTATCCTCCATGAATTTTAAAGAAAATCATTTATCGAATTATACGTTTAGGATATGGCCGCTTATAGTGCCTCCTGATGAGATTCCCTCGGCGCCACCAGATTTACTTCAGTTGGTGCCGCCTTATGTCGTTCCGTTACCACCGAATGCACTAAGTACGTTTGCGCATGATGATGCTCGCAATGAATTTTATTTACGTAAGCACTTTAGTGAAGCGTTGTCCACGTCACAAAATCCTTATCAATTTCTTGCTAGCTTACATAAAAGGGCGTCTTATGGTATAATTGACGATTTTGTTTTGGTGCGTCTCGTCCCTGAATGGTTGCTTTCGGGCACTATAGAAAGTTGGCGAGTTGGCGAGCTACACCTTTTGCGGACATTAATGATATTAGGAGAACACGAATTTCTTTTGAGGTTTTCCACTGATTGGGGTAATACCCCTATTTTTAATGTTTCTGATTTAACGCTGTATGTTTCTCCACCACTTGAATTATCTGCCTGTCCGTTTGGTTCCACTTCGTTCTTTTATGGTTTGGGTAGTGAGTTTGTGCTTGGATCGCTCTCTTCTTCGGTCTTCACTGGAGGTACGTTGGTAATTGATGTTGAAACTTTTCTTCCTTTATTGCCTAATGCTTTTCCAAGGGTCCCCAGGACCAACATTTTGCATGACAGGATACTCCAGGTTAAAGTGCTCTCTTATCCAAGTGGTGTTGTTCGCTGCTACGTGTCTCTTGTGGATGATGCTCTCCTGCACTGGTATTCTAAGACCAACTCATCGGTGATGAGTACTTTTGAGCGGGGGAGGATTGATGGAGACGACGGCCCACAACATTTCAAGGACGGTGATGGCATGCTTGCAGACGACCATGCGGAGCGTCGGCATAATAGCCGTCCAGAACGCAAACCCATATATTATTAATTAATAATAATTATTAATAATAAATTCTTATTAATTAATAAGTCATTTCTATGTTTGGTATTTTTATGTCACAAAGTTATTTTCATTTCATGTATGATGGGTGCTTATAACCATCATTTGTTATTTTTATTTCATGTTCTTTATTTTTGTAATTGTTATGTCATGATGGGTGCAAATAGCCATCATGAGTGGTTTAATTTTCTAAGGTGGAGATTGAGTGGTGTAGCCTATATATAGGCATGTATGTTTCATATTTTAGTTAGTGAATGAATGAAAAATTAAAACCCTCACTTTGAGAAGTTTCCCTCCTCCCTCTCTTAGCAAATTTCGGCCTCCCTTGGTTCTCCCCCTCTCTTGGCCGCCGGCCACCCTTTCTTCCCCCCCTCTTCCTCCTCTCCTTCTAGCAACCCGACCCCCTTCCTCCTTGCAACTTCTAGATCGGCCACCATCCCCCTCCACTTCATAACCTCGGCCACCCACCACCTTGCCAAAACCGACCACCACCTTCCATATTTAGCCCTCAAAACCTTCCATATTTGCTCTCTCCTTCCATATATATATATTTATTGCCAAATATAAGATCTCTTCGTGGGAATTTCCAACTCCGGCGTGACGCGAAGAAGGCGGATGAGTTTCTCTCCAACCGGCGTGACTCCGGCGGAGCCTTTGAAGAAGCGATTCAAGTAGAGTGAAATCGGAATCACACATTCCCGATTGGGTAACGAAACTTTTCTACCGTTGCGTGTTTTCTATCCTTAGATTAATTCGTGTGGTGGATTTTCTTGGCGTTAATTTTGATAGCATTGAAAATATCGTGGATAACTTTCATCGTTTTGTGTCTTTTTCTTGATTGATCTAATTTTCGTAAAGGGGTTTGGCGAGCCCTTGTTTTTCTTTTATTGGGAGAGATCTACCTTTTTTCGGATCGTGTTTTATTCGGTAGATCTCTTTTGGTACAACACCGCTCGATCGGATCGTGTAGGTCCCTTTAGCCGGAAAGAACATTGGTTTATAGTCCTTGTTCGATCCCTATCGGTTTGGCTACCCGTACGCTGGTATAAAATTGATAACATTAATTACGTGGTGCCGCGTAGATCGATTGTGCGAGTGTAGAATTTGGTTCGTAGAGAGCTAGTCGTGCGCGTCCGTAATTATATTTCGGTCCAAACGTGTACGCCTACATCACCTATAACCATCAAAGTTTTTTAATTTTCATGAAGGGTGGAGATGGAGTGGTGTAGGCTATTTAAGGCCAAATTGATGAAGGAATTGTTAAGATGAATGAAAAGAAATTGAACCCTAACTTTGAGAAGTTTTCCTCCTCCTCGTCTGGAAATTTTGGCCCCCATCTTTCTCCCTCCTTTTTGGCTGCCGACCACCTTTCTCCCCCTCTCTATTCACATTTTCCTCTCCCCCTCCTTTTCCCCTCCTCAATATCTC
The DNA here is from genome assembly GCA_039513925.1 of Platanthera zijinensis. Classification (NCBI taxonomy): domain Eukaryota; kingdom Viridiplantae; phylum Streptophyta; class Magnoliopsida; order Asparagales; family Orchidaceae; genus Platanthera; species Platanthera zijinensis. The sequence goes on along the minus strand of CM077080.1, from coordinate 152,263,629 downwards.
CCACACCCCCTCATCCCATAAGAGAACCCGGCCACCCTCCTTCCCTCTTGAGTCCAGCCAACCTAGGTTCTCCCTAGCCACCACACTCTCCTCCTTTTTTTCCCTCTCCCGGCCACCCCCTACACCACTAAATCCGATTCACCACTCCAACAAGATTCACCCTCTCCTAGGGTTGCAAAAGGAGAACTCATGTAGGCTACGTCTCCTGACGAACCACAACGTACAAAAGACACCAAATTGTTCTCACTCGTTCCAATTCTACATTCGCACAATTTAAACGCAGCACACCTGATTCACAATAATATCAATCTAATGCTAACGCATGGGTTCGCTACACCGTTAGAGATCAAATAGAGGCGATGAACCAATATTCTCTCAAGAAAAATGGATCGACCCGATCCGTTCGAGCGTGTGTTGTACCAAAAGAGATCCACCGAAAATAAACGATTTGGAAAGTGGTAGATCTCTCCCAACAAAAAGAAAATGAGGTCCGCCAATCCTCACGAAAATAAAAAGATCAAAAGAAAATAACAAAGTAGTTCGGATCAAACCACGTCGAATTCAAAGTTCGTAGGCAACGCCAAAGAAAACCACCACAAGAATTAATCTAGGAGAGAAACGCTCAAAAAGGTAGAAATTTTGTTACCCCAATCGGAATGGATGATTCCGATTAAAAAAAATGGTTCGCTCTTCTATAGCTCCACCGGAGTCTCGCCGAATGGAGAGAAACTTGTCTGCCTTCCATGCTTCATGTCAGAGATGGTTCCACGAAACCATGGAGGGCCTTGCACCTTGGCCGAAATCCACCAAGATTGAACTCCTTGGTTGGACGAAATCTTCAAGGGGAAGATGATAGGTTGGCCGAATCCTAGAGGGAGATCCAAGGCTTGGACGAATTTATTCAAGGGGAATAAGTCACATTTTATTGTTTTAAATTGTTTACAGAGGAGAGGGAGAGTTAAGGTGGAGAATAGGGGAAGGAAGGGGGGGAGAAGGTGGTCGAACCACAAGGGAAGGGGGAAGGAGGTCGGCGTCCAAAGAGGGAAGCAAGAGAAGAGGGGGGAAATTTCAATTTGAAATTTTAGGTTTTCAATTTTCCATTCATCAATCTTGGGAGGCGTAGTCGACGCAACAAAAGGAGGCAAGACCCTTATAGTAACATATTTTGAGGTCAAGACATATGACCTATAAGGCATGGTTTCCCTAAAGGTGGTAGTAGGTACACTATGAGCAGGGCGACCTTTGGGGTAAAATGATCTACCGTTAGGTTTATAATCTTTCCTATAGGAAGGTATAGGACTAGCGCCATAACGATAGTCGCTCACAAGCTTGGTGTAAGCAGTGCGGAGGTAGGCGGGATCAAATTGATCCGAGGGTAGGCTACACATTGCCGACCAAGCAAGTTTATAACTACCAGAACGACGCTCTTCGTTTAGCCAAAATACCTGGGTTTGACCTACTAATCATTCTCGGGCTACGATAACCTTGTGGTGGTCGTCACAATCATGACAATCCAATTCAATTTCTATTCCCTTAAGCTATTCTCTAAAAGTTTTGGAACACCCATAACCGTCATAAGTGGGTACCTGTCTTCTAGTGTCAGGATAAGCGTTGGGACGGTTGGTATTCCTATGGTATGAAGGAGGGGCTGGGGTGTGTTTAGTCATGTCTTTATCACACCAATAGTCTAAACGGGAAGCATAAACGTCATAGGCCATATTAGTGAGAACCGGAGAGAAAAACTCACCCAGATCAAGTGCACATGTAGTGAATAAAAGGACTCTGACCCTATATAAATCGCAACAGATGGATTTGTTCCTGCTATCTAACTAAGATAATAAATATATAATATTGATTTTCTTGCTGGAAATATTATGAATATTATTAAAAAAAAAAATTTGAAGAAAAATAAAAAATATAGGCCGTTATTTGAAGACAAAAAATTAAAATTTTATTTTATTATTTAGGCAATGAAACGTGCAAGTGCGTGTCGGCGTATTAATAAAAGGGGGAGGGTGCCAATTAGGAAATTAACGTGAACAACCCTCTGATACCAAATTGATGCAGGCTCACACGTTGACACCATAAAATCTATGGACTAAACACGATTGTCTCTCTACGATCAAATCTTACACTCGCAAAAATTCAAACGCAGAGCACACGCTAAACAATTATATCAATTAAATGCTAACGTATGGGTATCCAAACCGATTAGGATCGAAATAAAGGTTATAGTACAATATTTTTTACGGCTAAAAGGACCCACCCGGTATGATAGAGCGAAGGTTATACCAAAAGAGATCTACCAAAAAATTACGATTCGGAAACGGTATATCTCTCCCAACAAAAAGAAAACGAAAGTTCGCCAAACCTTTCGAACTTAAATAAAATAAGGATAAACAACAAAATCAAATGAAGAAACCTCGATAAATTCAACGTTTCAAAGATAATGCCTAAGTATCCACCAAGATGAAAATCTAGAGGGAAAACACCAAAAGTAGAAAGGTTTCGTTACCCAATGGGAATGGATGATTCTGATTCACTATTTTCTGGATTATCCTTAAACAGCTCCGCCGGAGTCATGTCGGATGGAGAGAAAACTCGTCCGCCTTCGTCGCTTCATGCCGGGGTTGGAATCCACAAGTGGGATCTTTGCCTTGGCCGAATTTCACCCAAATGGAAAAATGTAGGTCAGTTTTTGGTAGGGAATGAGGGTGGTCGGATTTTGTAGGGTTGAAGATGGTCAGCTTTTGGGGTGGAGAAAGGAGAGGGAGGAGAAGGTGGATAGGAACCGAGTAGAGAGAGGGAGGAGATGATGGTCGGCGACCTAAGTGAGAGGGGAGGAGAATAGGAGGAGCCGAAATTTGAAAAGGAGGGGGAAGAGATTTCAAGAAAGATTTTAGGGATTCAAATTCTTATCATTCATTCTCTAATAAAATCCTTCATAACATGGCTATATATAGTCTACACCACTCCATCTCCTCCAATTCAAAATGAAACTATGATGGTTATATGCACCCATCATGAAATAAAAATAATATAAAATTTAAATGCATGAAATTAAAATACTCTTGATGGTTATAGGCACCCATCATACAGGAATTAAACTACATTTAACTAAATGCAATAAAATAAAATGCATGAAATAAAATTGTTTAAAATAACAATTGATAAAATAATAATAATTTGATAAAATATATAATTACAATTATTTAATTTATAATTATATATTTAAGTTAATAGCGACGGCGGAGTTGGCGTTGTTGTAGAGTCCCATCCTCGAGCTTGCGGCAACGATTCTCCCAATCCACGAACTCTCTTAAACGGGGATCAATGACGGCCGCATCAGCAATATCTCCATCAAGAACAACATGTGTCTTCATCGTCCGGTGCGAATCTGTGGATTAGCATGGAGATAGATTCAACCACCGTCGTTTGCACTTCCTCCACTCATCTTGTGGACGGATTTTCTTATAATTCGGGTAACGATTTCTAAAACAATTCTTGTGCATTTCTATAATAATATTTGTGAGATTTGGTGGAAATAGAAAGCTAGTGAAATCATGCTTAATTAAAATCTAAATTTCAAGCATAAATTATACAAACATTTTCGTATCGATCGGATCGGGTAGATCTCGTGAATGCTAGAAGAAATCGGGTTCACTACCCTTGATTTCTCCTCGAGTTCAAGAGATTTGGTCAACCTCATTTTTTTAAATTAATTTGGGATTGATTTTTGACTTGGTTTTTAATTGCTATTTTAGTTCGGATCCTCTCGTGTTGGTTTTGTGAATGTGTGCGGATAAATTTAATTTGACGTGCTAATTGTCCGGATCGGGTCGATCCTTTTTCCTTAAGCGAACATTGGTATATAGCCCTTGTTCAATCTCATATAGGGGTATCGGCCCTTTGCGTTGTGCGTTGATATAATGGATAATTTCATCGGTAGTGTAATTTTTAGAGAACTATTGTTCGCTGCGTATTTAATTTAATTATCGAACCTAAGAATGTGTATTATTTAACCATTCGGACCCATGGGCCTGCATCAGCTGGATCCCAGGCCAAAGGGGAAGAACGTAATAAGCACCAAGTGGATATTTAGAAACAAGCTGGACGAAAACGGAGTAATTATCATGAACAAAGCCATGCTTGTAGCGCAAGGTTATAGGCAAGAAGAGGGGATCGACTTCGAACAGACCTTTTCTCTAGTGGCTCGGCTCGAGGCGATCAGGTTGTTTCTTGCGTATGCTGCCCTTAAAGGCTTCACTGTCTATCAAATGGATGTGAAGTCAGCACTCCTCAACGGGAACCTGAAAGAGGAAGTATACGTAGCACAACCCCCAGGTTTTGTTAATTTTAAATTGCCTGACCATGTTTATTTCTAAAATAAAGCCCTATATGGTTTAAAGCATGCTCCCTGAGCTTGGTATGAGACGTTGTCGCGCTTTCTTCTTAAGAACAAGTTCACAAGAGGAAAGATAAACATGACATTATTTTTTAGGGTAGTTAAAGGCAAGATTCTTCTAGTGCAAATCTATGTCGGCGATATCATATTTGGCTTTATATAAGACAACCTTTGCAAAAAGTTTTCCAAACTTATGCAAGGGAAGTTTGAAATGAGCAGTATGGGCGAGCTGAAGTATTTCTTAGGACTTAGGGTAAGGCAATCTGAAGATGGAATTTTCATCTCTCAAACAAAGTTCACCAAGGAGCTTCTTAAGAAAATCTCTATGAGGACTCCAATGGGTTCAACTGTGTATCTGGACAAGGATGAGAAAGGGAAACCTTTTGATGAAACGCTCAAAGAACAGAAGAAAACTGGACCCTTACTCTACCTTACTGCCAGTAGACCAGATATAATGTTTTTAACATGTGTTTGCGCTAGATATCAGGTGAACTCTAAGGAATCTCATTACTTCACTTCAAAGAGGATTTTAAGATATCTTAAGGGTACATCCAATCTTGTCTTATGGTACCCAAGAAGTAATGATGTCAAGATAATTGGATTTTCAGATGCTGATTTTACAGGAAGAATGGATGATAGGAAAAGCACTTCCGGGATGTGCCAATTCCTCGGAAGATGGCTTATCTTTTGGAGAAGTAAGAAGCAAAATTGTGTGGCAACATCTACTGCTGAGTTAGAGTATATCTCTGTGGGTAGTTGTTGCGCATATCTTCTTTGGATAAGGAATCAACTTGAAGACTATAATTTGAAGTTCAAAGAAATTCCAATGTATTGCGACTCATCCAACGCAATAACTATTGCCAATAATCCAGTCTCCCACAGCCAGACCAAGCATATCGAAGTATGCTACTATTTCATTCGGGAGTATGTGGATAATAAGGACATAGCCCTCAGCTATGTCCCGACGGACAAGCAGGTGGCAGATATTTTCACGAAGCTGCTGGACGATGCCAAGTTCTCCTTTTTCAAGAAAGAACTTGGCATGCACAACATGGGATCCTGAAGTGATCATATCTGAAGTCAAGGACAAATTCAAAGAAGATCTTGTATTTCTCGAAAACTTGTGTGGATTTCTCGAAAACAAGTTTAATTTCTCGGAAAAAGGACTTCCAATTCTCGAGAACTAACTGATTTCTCGAGAAAACATTTCTAGAGTTCTTGAAAGCCACTATATTTCTTGAGAAAACATTTCTGGACTTCTCGGAACATTATTTCTATTTCTCGAGAAACAGCTTATGGATTTCTCGAGATGCATCATTTTTCTCGAGAAATGCCCTAATTCGACAAGACAAATTTCTGAAGAATTTGAACCGCCGTTCCAGGTACGCTTCTCTTATTTCTTCTAAATTTTCAATTTTATATAAATAGAATATAAGTTCATAGAAAAATCCAAATCCACGAATTCAAATAGCCTCTCCCGAGAAAAACTCTTCAGTTCTGCCAGAGCGTTCAGCTGTTTCACTCGCAAAATCCACCGCCTCTTCTCCGGTAAATCAGAAATTTCTCATTCTCTGCAATCGATAACTCCATCTTCAAAGATCGGTGTGGGCAGTGAATTCATTCGCATATGCATAGAGGAAATTTCAGACGACTTCAAGAATGTTCGGCTACTTCTGGAATCTTTCGACCACACCTTCATCCTGGAACATCCCTGTAAGGTGTTGTTACTTGAAGTTGACGAATTTTTCAGAAATGCCAAGGTCAAGAGGTCTATGAATTTGCCGAAGAGCTCAATCAGAGATATCAAGATCAAATTCAAGCCATCTCCACTGACAGAGTTCCTTTGACTTCCATCAGTTGAAGAGGAAGACTGTCTGGAAGTAGATGATTACTCAAGAACCTTCTCCTTCTGTGGTCTTCCTCAGTCCACTACTTCAGTTAGAAAATAGAAAATGACAGATGAAAGTAAACTTTTGGCCGACATTCTAGGCAAGGTTCATCTATGCAAAATAGGGTCTACTAGATATATTTCTTCAGATTTCTTCGATATGATGATAGTAGTGGTATGTAGAAAGAACTTCTAGTGGGGACATATGTTGTTTGAGAGAATTAAAGAAAGCTTGAAAGCACCAAATTTTGGAAGAATTATTTATATGTACTTTAATCAAGCTTACCCTGAGGTCTTTGACCTGTCTAAAGGTGTGTCCATCCACCACCTAAAGAAGGTAACCATCTCAACCATCAGTAGATGGGAAATTAGGATTCCAAGGCCAGGTCAGGCCCCTCCAAGGGTAGAAGATGTTGAGGACAGGACCCCATCTCCTCCTCATACTGATACAGCTGGCACATCTGGTACAGCTGCTAATGGAGAGCCTGCTCCTTTAGTTCAAGAAGTACATCATGATGAGATTCCAGAATTAGAGGTTCTAGAAGCAGAAGTTCAATCAGATGTTCCTGCAGCAAAGGTTCAAGAGCAAGTTATTGTGGATGTTGAGACAGTGGAAAATGACAGTCTAGCTCAGTCTGATGATGAGCAGAGCACCTTTATGGGTGATGGTGGATCAGGTATGAATGTTCACTCCTCCTCTGACCAAGACCCTATAATAGATACTACTATAGAGGACATTAACAGGATGATTGAAAGTCTAACATCATATGACCCCCTGTTCATCCCCCCCTAAAGAGACTACTGAAAAGTCTCCTGAAAAGAGTTCTGAAGATATCCCTGAAGAAACTCAAGAAAATTATCAGCCCAGGAACATATTGAGGGGGAGAATGTTGATTTTCTCTCTGAGGGAGAAATTACTCCAGAAACAGAAGAACCTCCTCTCAGGAACTTGGATTTCTCCATGCCTGTTATTCTTGGAGAGGAAGGAGATCTTATGACTTCTGCCCAAAGAGGGTGAAGTACAGTTGTTCTTGAAGAAATCTCAGTACTTTCATAAGTCTCTCAAAGAGGTTACTGATAAAGTATCTGCTCTAGAGAAAGGAATGAGCAGAGGGTTTGCTGAAATTAAACATAATACAGACAAATTTAAAAGACGACTGAACGTTGGTGGAAAGGCTCTAGACCACACTATTACTAGTGTTGGTGAGGTGATGAATCAAGCACTTACAGTGGCAAACAATCAAATTCTATTGCTGAAGAAGACTGAAGCACAAAACTTCAAGACATGTGAAGAAGTTGGCAAGTTCAAGGAAGATACTATAGAGACCTTATCAGTAGAAGTCAGAAAGGTGGAGGATAAAGTTAAATAAGTTCTAGAAAAGAAGGTTCTAGATATGAAAAGTCAGTAGGGTGATTAGTTGAAAGAGATAAATATAAGTGTGGAAAACCAGATTAAAGGTGTAAACTTATATACTTTTGAAACTGCACCTCCACATCTTGATCCTAATGTATTCAATCCTACTTTCTATCCAAGGCCTGAGTTTCATGACATTCCTCCTGAATGTTATTCTGATGTTTGGGCTACTGAACAACCAGAGTTCCCTCAAGAATCACTTCTTGAAGTACAAGCACAGAAGAAAAGGAAAAATGGTGAGGGTACTTCAGCTAGTAGATCTATTCCCAGCCAAGGTGCTACCAAAAGAAAAGAAAAAGAATTTGTTGAAGTGTGGAGTCCAACTTCAAAATCTCTCATTCTGGATGCCTTGAAGCTGGTAGTGGATTTCAATGAAAATAAGGATGATCACTACAGTCATAAGGAATGGGAGTTGTATGAAAAATCTTTGATTAAGAGGAGGATATATGATAGAGAATATGGCAGAAACAATCCTACAGCTCCTCCTCGACCTCCAAAGTACTACCCCAAACCATACAACTACCAGAAAAGACAGCAAGAAAAGAAGGAAAGACAGCATCAGTAGTAATTAAAATGATTGGAGATTAGCTATAGTGTAGAATCTTGTGGATCTGGATGTATCAATGGACAAATTCTATAAATATATAAAATTTTGAATTTCGATGATCTTATTAATTCTCTTCTTTCATTACATACTTTGTTTTGCTTGTTTGTTAATTCTTTAATTATCTTGATATAATTCACCTTAGTGTAGAGGGTTCTGACTTCTACAAATAGGGGAAGATTATTGGGTATTGTATCCACAATAACCCAGATTTGTGTGAAGTCACCCTTGAACTAAGATGAATTAAGTTTGTATTTGATGCTATCTTTTAGTTGAGTGCTTGTAGGTCAATATTGCTAAGTGTAGACCAATATCAGTTTACAATGAGTCACTAAACACATGACCATACAATATAATCCCTCATTGTGTGATCCATGATGTGACTCATATGTAACCTCTATATTGAGATGCACTTCATTTTCAAGGACAAAAGAAATGGAAGAAGGGAAGGGTTACTGGTTTCCAATAAAGAAGAAAAGAAAAAAATCATAAATTTCCCAAGTCCATTTCTCGAGAAATTGAAGACTATTTCTCGAGAAGTCTATGTCTATTTCTCGAGAAAGTGATGAGTCCTCTTTATATACCTATTTTCGGACTCATCTAGGCTTATTTTCTTGTCTTTGCACACCGTTTAGCGTCATTTGCACTCCTTTTGGTTCGCTACGGTTATTCCACGTCTTGTGCACTTTATTAGCCTATTTCTGTGCGTGTGTGTATTTCCCTTTTTGCTTTGCTTAATATTTATGTCTGTGACTGCCATGTCGACATCCCGTCCAGTTTTCCTGCAGGTTCTGGGATCGTGTGGGCGTCCGGGATAGGACATTCACCATTTTTGGCAAAGGAGTCAATGGTCGTGCGTTTTTACCCACGCACGATCATCGACCTCTTTGGCGCACGATCACTGGTCGTGCGCAGTCATGACCTCTTCTGTGAAAGTTTTGTCCCGGCATATCGCACGATCATCAGCCATACCGCGCACGATCACTGCTCGTGCGTTGCCGGTCGTGCGCAGTCACACTTTCTTTTCCCACTTTTCTGCCTCCATATCGCACGATCACAGGCCATACCGCGCACGACCACTGGTCGTGCGCCTGTGATCGTGCGCGCTGTTTAAATCTGTTTTCTATAAATAGCGCAGGTCCGCCCTAATTTTGGGATCGATCAATCTCTCGCGATTTTCCGCCGTTTCTCGTCCCGAACGAGGGTTTCCGCCGTCTTCCTCCATCTCCCACCTTAGGGAGGGTCTCCGGGCAAGCTTACAACGCCAAATCAACGCCGGAGCATCCTCTCGGCCTCCTCCTTCATCCTCAAGCTTCAAGCGGAGTTTTGACCGAGCTTTCTCCATCAAGCAAGGAAGGGCCGGAGCCGCAATCTACGGATCATTTCAACGAAGAAGACGGGTCCATTGGGAGTGAGTGACAGCCTCCTCTACCCCGGACGCAGTTGAGGACCGAGCTTGGACTCGGATTGACAACCCGGGATTCCAACCGTGAACCCTCAACAAGGCTTCGGATTCGGTCGATTCGCACACCTCTTCCTCTTGTTGTTGTTAGCTTAGTTATTTTCCTTGTATTGATGAAGTACATTTATTGTAATTAACGCTTGTGCTAAATCATGTCTATGTGATTTGTATTTTCGTTATTTATTGTTTGAGGTGCGCCTTATCATTCCACCATCCATCCGCCCTTGCCGCACTAGCAATTGCTAGTGGCGTGCGTTGCGAAGAGGTGCTCACGACCCTCATTCCGCCGTTCTAACCACCTCATCCGCTAGCCTACTCTTCCATCCGCCAAGCGATTCGGTGCATAGCGGCCCGACTAGTCTTCCATCCCGCCTGGCGAAGCATCGCATAGCGGCGTTGCATAGGAGTAGTTGTTAGATTTTTACTTTATTTTCCACAACCATCAAAACCCCCATCGTTACCTTCGCCCCGAGGACTTCAATCTCAAGTCCTCCTCGACATTAACTCATCCCTTACTGTGTTCCTCAAGAGACCGACACTCGGGGATTTATTCCCAAACTTTATTACTTGTGCGACCGGTGCGCTTGCCGTTTTCCACGCATCAAGTTTTTGGCGCCGTTGCCGGGGAACACAGTCGTTTGAGTTTTTTGAAGAGGTAGATTTGAGATAGAAGCCCTTTTCCATCTGTTCATTCCATGTTTTATTTTTCTTTACTTTAGTTTTTATAATTTGTTGCTTATTTTTCTTTATTCCTCTTCTAATTTTTTATATTCCAGTAGCAGGTATTCCTTTTTATTTATCTGCTTGTGTGTAGTTAATTTTTGCTTAGAAAATTCTTGTGGTGAATTCTTTCTTGCTGCACCATGTATTCTTATGCGAATATTCGTTGCCATTGGTGCGGGGATTACAGGCATAACAGTGATGAGTGCCCCACTGAAGAATGGGAGCATAATTCTCGTGGTTCAGTGTATGGAGCACCGTTGTCTTATGGTACTTCATACACCGTACCCCAGTCTTATGGTCACTACTCTTCTCCGCCTTCACCTTTTTCATATTCCTCTCCGGCTCCACCTGGACCGAGGAGTAATGGAAAACGGTGTTTGTGTTGTCATAGCACCGACCATGTGTTGAAAGATTGTGCAGAATTTCAGCGCCAGTTGGAGGCGGATGATGAACCGGATATCCGGATTGTCTCATCCACCTCTCAAATGGCCGCTCCTTCTGATTCTGATGATGCATCCGCAGTACCACCTTGTCTATGGGGGACTGTTGTGGATACACCCATCAGACTTTCTACTGGTCAGTGCGACGACATTGCGGCGCCTTCTCTCCCTGTGCCTTCTTCCCCTATTTTTGATTCACCTCCGGAGGAACCTGCGCATATTATCTCTGATGATGTTGCTCCTCCGCTTTCTTTGCATGAATTACCTACTCCCCTTTCTAGTGAGTTGGTTGATGATGTTGTGCCCTGCGGGAATTGGGAATATGAGGATGCGCCGTGGTGTGACGAGGACATTATTCTCATCAATGGTGAGTACTATGTCTTGGAACACCGTGACGTACCGAGGTGTGATGAGGAAATCCTTGCTGGCGAGGAGGTTTCTACTTCCTGTTGGTTGAGGAGGTCCGAATCACCACCGAGGACCTCATGGTCTCAGCTTCCCCTCGCCATGACTCACATGACACCGACGATGATCATTGTTTGGAGCCTGCTGGGAGTGAGACCGGGACCACTCCCCCGATTAGTTCCTTATGTTCTTCGTCTCCTTTATTCCTTGACCCCCCTTCTCCCTCTGCGCCTATGCGGGTTGACTCCCTGCAGGTGAGTTGGGTTGACATTGAGCCTTGTGCTCAGGTTGTCGGTGAGTGCCTCAGCGTGCATGAGGAGTTTCCTACTCCTTTTGCAGTTGAAGCCTCTACCTACACCTTCGCCCCCAACGAGCTTGTGGTGGACGATACCTTGCTAGGCAAGGATTTGTTTTGTGGTGAGATGAGTGAGGACCAGTGCTCCTCCTCATCTTACTTCCTATTTCCTCTACCTGTGCGTCACAGGTATTATTATCTAGGTAGAGGGGTAACTGTGCTATCACCGTATCGGTACCCGTTACCGACACGGATATTAGGACAGTTGCCTGTGCACTTTTTTTTTCATAGGCCCATTAGCTAGAACTTTTCTTTTGTTGAATAAGTCGTGCTGGGATGACAATAACCCCAGTACTTATCTTAAATTTTCTGCATTTTTATTTTTATTTTATGTCTAGCTTAGTTTAGTATTTTCTTTTGGTATATTTTTCTTTTGTTTTTGCGGAGCTCACCCCTGCAGGTATTCATGGAAACTACGCATTGGCGGGGTTGTGATTCTTCGTATGGCGGGCCTGCTTCTAATTTTCACGCGTCTTCTGGTATGCTCACTAGCTGAGCATTGGGTAACCTCTTCCCTTAGCTCTTTTTGATTTAAATTTCTCTATCATTTGATGTGTTGTTTAGTTTAAGTCTGGGGGAGAGTCAGTTTACCTTTTGCACGTGCACATTTCTTTTGCATACTAGAAGCTTTTACATTATTATTTTGTTTAAGTTCATTGCATCGCACACCACTGCACCCACATGAGCGCGAGCTTAGCGGTTTGCGTGTCACGAGTTGAACCTGTATCTTTGTTCGATTTGGAAAATTTCTGTGCTAGTTCAGGATTGCGCGACGGAGTAAAATGTTGGCCTTGCTGTGTTTCTAGTCAACTGCTCTCGTTTTGTATAGAAATTTGAGTAGATTTAATTTTTCTGTATGCTTATAGCTTTATATTTTTCTATCTGCGTAAATTCTTTTTTATTCTACTCAAAAGTTGGTGAATCCGGTGTGAATCAAACGGTAGCGTAGGAATGTGTGTAGCCGCCACTAGACTCGTATTGCTTGAGTCGGGAGGAAGGATTATCTTTCTCGGTTGCTAAGAACTTGCCCCAAGCTATTCTTGAAGCTTTGGTACACGGTTAGTCTAGCGTGAGAGTGATGTAGGCCATCTTTTGGCCCGGTTGAGCTTTGTACCGTTCCTAACGTCATATCCTCGCTAAGCCCCGTTGTGCCTACCCTTCTTTTGATTCAGCTCCACCTATATTTCACCAAAGCCTTATAGCCTATCCTAGTTGCACACCCAAGTCGAGCTTAATGTTTTATATTTTCATGTTGGGTTGTGATGTGGTATTTTTTATTCGTGAAAATGTGGAAGCGCGCCCAAGTTTTATTTGCTGAAATTGTATATTATGAAAAGAAAAAGTTTACAAAGAAAAATATTTGAAAAAGAGAAAAGAGAAAAGAAAAAGAGAAAGAAAAAGTTTGATTGAAAATCTTTTTGGAGATGCTCTTGATTTGGAGTAGGCGGTGCACACACCCATGTTGTAAAAGTTAAGTCTGGGGGTGTGGTGCACCCATGTTTATTTTGTGGGCAGCGGGTACTAGTTTTGTACGTTAGCTCATTTGGGTTAGGTGCATACCCTTCATATTTACCCTTGTTTTCCTCACCGTAACCCAAGCCCCATTATTACCCGAAGTCCTACGGACTTGCGCTTGAGTTGACTAGTGCCGTGGAGAGAGTGCGAACGGGCAAGCTTATGGTTTCCGACATTGGTGGATTCCTTTGGGGGTAATCTTGAGCCCCGGTCTTCGGCAATGCTCACCTTAGTGGCCTGTCTACTTTCTTCCTGCGTAGGACCGGATGATTCACCGTGATTCCACTTTTGAGTAATAATAAATTTTTAATACGCATTGTGAAAAATATAAAATATTTTGTATACTTAAGAATTTCCTCTACTTTATTTTTATGCACGCGAGCATGCGACTTCGCATGGTACTCCGTTTTGCAATTTCTTTGTTAGCTAGTTCTTTTTCCTTTTCTGCTTAGGTTGTGTTTGCTCGGGACGCGCAAACGGTTAAGTCTGGGGGTGTGATGAGTCCTCTTTATATACCTATTTTCGGACTCATCTAGGCTTATTTTCTTGTCTTTGCACACCGTTTAGCGTCATTTGCACTCCTTTTGGTTCGCTACGGTTATTCCACGTCTTGTGCACTTTATTAGCCTATTTCTGTGCGTGTGTGTATTTCCCTTTTTGCTTTGCTTAATATTTATGTCTGTGACTGCCATGTCGACATCCCGTCCAGTTTTCCTGCAGGTTCTGGGATCGTGTGGGCGTCCGGGATAGGACATTCACCATTTTTGGCAAAGGAGTCAATGGTCGTGCGTTTTTACCCACGCACGATCATCGACCTCTTTGGCGCACGATCACTGGTCGTGCGCAGTCATGACCTCTTCTGTGAAAGTTCTGTCCCGGCATATCGCACGATCATCAGCCATACCGCGCACGATCACTGCTCGTGCGTTGCCGGTCGTGCGCAGTCACACTTTCTTTTCCCACTTTTCTGCCTCCATATCGCACGATCACAGGCCATACCGCGCACGACCACTGGTCGTGCGCCTGTGATCGTGCGCGCTGTTTAAATCTGTTTTCTATAAATAGCGCAGGTCCGCCCTAATTTTGGGATCGATCAATCTCTCGCGATTTTCCGCCGTTTCTCGTCCCGAACGAGGGTTTCCGCCGTCTTCCTCCATCTCCCACCTTAGGGAGGGTCTCCGGGCAAGCTTACAACGCCAAATCAACGCCGGAGCATCCTCTCGGCCTCCTCCTTCATCCTCAAGCTTCAAGCGGAGTTTTGACCGAGCTTTCTCCATCAAGCAAGGAAGGGCCGGAGCCGCAATCTACGGATCATTTCAACGAAGAAGACGGGTCCATTGGGAGTGAGTGACAGCCTCCTCTACCCCGGACGCAGTTGAGGACCGAGCTTGGACTCGGATTGACAACCCGGGATTCCAACCGTGAACCCTCAACAAGGCTTCGGATTCGGTCGATTCGCACACCTCTTCCTCTTGTTGTTGTTAGCTTAGTTATTTTCCTTGTATTGATGAAGTACATTTATTGTAATTAACGCTTGTGCTAAATCATGTCTATGTGATTTGTATTTTCGTTATTTATTGTTTGAGGTGCGCCTTATCATTCCACCATCCATCCGCCCTTGCCGCACTAGCAATTGCTAGTGGCGTGCGTTGCGAAGAGGTGCTCACGACCCTCATTCCGCCGTTCTAACCACCTCATCCGCTAGCCTACTCTTCCATCCGCCAAGCGATTCGGTGCATAGCGGCCCGACTAGTCTTCCATCCCGCCTGGCGAAGCATCGCATAGCGGCGTTGCATAGGAGTAGTTGTTAGATTTTTACTTTATTTTCCACAACCATCAAAACCCCCATCGTTACCTTCGCCCCGAGGACTTCAATCTCAAGTCCTCCTCGACATTAACTCATCCCTTACTGTGTTCCTCAAGAGACCGACACTCGGGGATTTATTCCCAAACTTTATTACTTGTGCGACCGGTGCGCTTGCCGTTTTCCACGCATCAGAAAGCATAGTTGTTCTCGAGAAACCATAAGACTTCTCGGGAAATTGTCTGAAAATACTCTATGTCCTTTTCTCGAGAAATGCCCTAAAGATTTCTTGAGAAGCCAAGTTAGATCTCGAGAAATGCAAAGCAGTTCTCGAGAAGTCGAAATCATTTCTCAAGAAGCAAGTCTTTTTCTCGAGAAATCAATTCTTTCTCGAGAAATCAATGCATCAGTTTACATAATTATCGGTAAGTAAATTTCTCGACAAGGTTAGGACAATTCTCGAGAAAGCAATTATTTTCTCGATAAATCATATTCCTCTCGAGAAATCAATCTTTCACTTCACAAAATTTATACTAAGTAAATTTTTCGAGAAGCCATATTATTTCTCGAGAAAGCAAACCATTTCTCAAGAAATAATATTCTTCTCGAGAAATCTGTAATTTTACTTCACAGAAAATTTTCTTCAAGTCTTCTCTCGAGCAGCCAAGTCATTTCTCGAGAAAGCTATTCATTTCTTGAGAAATCTACTTCTTATGGACTTGCAGCTTTTTCTTTCTATATATTCTGACGGGATTTAAAATTATTCTAAGTTAATGATGATTGATCCATTAGTGGATCTTACCTTAATGAATCATGACCATTTAAGATGCTCAATAAAGATATTCTTTTCAATCGAATTCTCTAACCCTAATTACAAGAAGAATTATTACAGTAATCAGAATCACTCTTTCTAATTTCGGGAGAATCCGCACTTCTCCATCGTCATTCTTCTCTGCCACTAATCTCTTGATCCAGCGATTCGAAGAGAGAAAAGATTCGACAGATCAAAGATTTAAGATTCTTCATCATCTAATTGATCAGGTCGGATCCTAGTTTTCATATCAGCCTTCTCGATTTTGTTCCTCAACCTTCTTCATCAAGTTTTTCAAGAAGGAAGACCCTTAAAGTTTTCAGATCTAGAAGTATAAACTTTTTCATTGTACTTGTAAAACTTGTTTTGACCTTTATAGGAGCTTTGTCTCCGAGATTGTAGGAAGTTTGTTCTTTCGCGTGTAGATCCATTCGTGGATTGAGTTTGTAGATCCGATTTTGGATCGAGTTGTAGATCTGGTTCTTGATCGAGGTGTAGGAGAGGTTGTTCTCCAAGGTGTAAGAGTGTTGCTCCGAGGTGTATGATTGTTCAAATCTGAGAAAGGTGAAGTAGTCGAATCTTACCCTTCGTGGTAGATAGGCGAGACGGGATAGTGGACGTACCCAATACGGGGAACAACTATAAATCTCTGTGTTTATGTGCTTGGGTTTTTAGATATTTTTATTACGCAAAAAGATACATACATCACCTATTCACCCCCTCTAGATTATTTAGGTAGACGCTATATACTTTCATTCACCAAACTCAGATTTCCACAATCTTACACCTTGGAGCCGCAACTCCTATAACTCAGAGACAAACCTCCTACCACTCAGAGAAGAACCTCTCCTATAATTCGATCCACAAATGGATCTATGACTCGATCCACAAATAGATCTACCAATCGATCCACAAACGGATCTACCACTCGATCTACAAACGGATCTACCACTAGGAGAAAAATCTCCTAAAAAGTAAATGAGAATTACACAATAATATTACTATCAAACTTAGACTAGATTTGAGATCTTCAATCCGTCGTTCTTCGAGAATAGTAGATCTTGAAATTGCTTGGAGAACACGGAAGAGGAAAACGTTGAATATCTTGAATCTTTACTTAAATCTTCGATTGACTTAATCTAAAGGAGTATAGATTTCTAGAGAAAGTAGCAATCCAGTCGTGTATGTCGAAGAAGATGAGTCATGCAATGTAAGTTAGTTGTCGATCGGAGAAATCGCGAATGCACTGATGCCGGAGGCGGACAAACAATTTTCAGATTTTGGAAATTTTTCTAGGTTTGAAATGAGAGTAATAACATGATTAGATGGAAAGGAAATATCCCCTAGGTATTTATATAGATCTCCTTGCCAACGGTATAAAGAATCTTTCCAAAAACTAAACCTAGAAAGTACTGTGCATGGCCAACCGAAACCCAAACCAGAGTTTTGAAATAATCGGAAAAAGTACCTTAGTTAAATTTGTCGAGTATCGCCGAGTATCAATAGTATACTCACTGAATGATTCTTAATATACAACAAATTATACTTAGACAAATCAGCACAAATCAGCCATTCACTCAACGCCAAAGCAGAGAATCATACTCAAATAATTCATCAAGTATCAGCTTGTATACTCGATGAATTTGTCGAGTATAGGCTGAATGACTCAACGCTCTCGACGCCATGATAAGTAATATTCGACGAATGAGACTTAGAAAAATATAGAGAAGTAGCGTCGAATGGAATCGACGAATTCGGGGTGTATCATCTAGTATATTCGATGAATTTGGCGAGTATCGTTAGATACATTCGACAAATTCGACGAGTATACACGATGATACTCGGCGAATTTTACTTGGCGGATTTTCCAATTCTCAGAGAATTTTCCCTAAGTACCAATAATGAATTCAATGAGTGTTGGATGGGATATACGAAGAATTTGATGAGTATTAACGAGTAACTCGACGAATTCAACTTGTATTATAACTATACTCGACGAATTGTACTTAGACAAATTCCCGTCCTTCTGATTCCAAGTCGTTTTCCTTCCTTGATCCTTCTCCTATACTTGGGATAGAAATACACCCCAATAGAGATATTATATGTGAGTCAACACATTGTCCTACACAATGAGGGATTACATTGTATAGTCTTGTGTTTACTGACTCACTATAACCTGACATCGGTGTGTACTTAGTAATGTAAACCTGCAAGTACATAACTAAAATCGTAGCATCAAATACAGTCACAATTCATCTTAGCTTAATTGGACCCATCTTCAAATCCGGGTTATTGTGGATATAATACCCAACAGTCTGTTATTGTTGCACCAAGCCTGAGCAAGTCATAGCTGACTACCCAGTCAAGAGAAAAGAGACAAGTAAGAAGGAGCATCACCATCTGAAGGGAAAGAAGGAAAAGACCTTAATTGTCAAAAATGAGAAGAGCTGGAGTCAAAGTGACTGAGCATCTTGAGATTCTGAAGAAGAGGAAGAAGTCTATATTGGGTTGTTTGCTGCTATTTCTGATAAAGAAGATGAAGTCTATCCTGCTGTAAGGATAGGTATTAGGGCCCCTCTATCAAACTCAGATAGTGACACTGAGATGAAGATGATAATAGTAACTATGGTCTAATGGCCATGACAAATGGAGAATCCATCCAGGATCATCCTAGTCCAGATAAGGTACATTCTTTATCTAGCTCCTCCTCTGAATCAGACTATGAGACTAGTCTCAATTCTAAGGCTTCTTCATCCAGAGATGATGATGACTCAGAATCTGAGGAAGATATCAATCAATTGATTGACAATTATGGTTTAATCTTCGATTCTCTGAAGAATAGTAAGTTGCTTGTCAAAATACAAGCCAAGTAGATTTTCTCTCTACACTGCTTCCCTACAGTCTGACTCAGCAGCCCTTCTTGATAAGATGAGGAGGGTAGTTAGTCAGCTGAAGGCTATCTCAATCATTCAAGTTGGAACCATCAACCATAAGAACAAGATCATTATGGATCTTGAATAGAAGCTCCTCAAAGAGAGGATGCTAGTTGCTCAGTACTCCAAGCCTAAATTTGTGTTGCCACTCAATGATACCTTCACTTCCCAAAGACATAAGAAGGGACTAGAATACATTGAGAGAAACACTGGAAGAAGGAATAGGAGGAAAGGCAAGGCTCCTTTTTAGCCTGCTATCTCCTTTGAGAAAGTTGTGTTGTCATCCAACATGTATGACCAAGAATGCATATATGGTCACTGGTTGAATGGAAGATCCACTAGTGTGAACAAAAATGTTCACAGCTATAGTGGAAGGAAGGGCATGGGTTCGAGTGACTTTATGGCCCCACATGAGGAAATCCTGATGGCCCATTATGGACCATTTATTTTTGGTGCACCAGCCCCCACTCTCAAGAATAAGGCAGTGGTTATCTCTGATGCAAGGTAATGGGTTTGAGAGACTTTTGGCAAACACTCATACCAAAAGTAAGTCATCCAACAAGCCTGAATTGGTTATCTCTGATGCAATCTATAGCTTATCTTCTACAAAGAAGACTGATGCTAGTAGCATTCACAATAAGCCAAGCACTTCTACTAAAAGAATCGCTTTCAGTCAGATCCTTGCTGAAAGAAATATGAAGAGGACTGTTGCTCTTCCTTCTGAACAGTTAGCTGTATTCAGCCTGTCTATAAGAGCTATTCAAAAAAGGAGATACAATATTCATGAGTTTTGGTGTTGTGGCAAAGTGGGTCATTTTGCCATAGATTATTGGCACAACCCCAATGTGCCTACTATTAGGGCAAGTCTACCTGTTATAAATACTTTAGGCAGACATTATCATTTTCAGACTAACCAGAACCAAGGATCCAATCCCTTTTGGGGTCCTAAGGTAAACTGAATTGTGGTTGCAGGTTATTCCAAGTCCCTATGCACCAATTTGGTACTTATAAAGTAGATGTTCCAGGCATATGACTGGAACAATGTGCCATCTAAAGGAATACATTCCTGTAAAGAATGGGCCTAAAGTGATCTTTGGAGGCTCAAAAAAAGGAGTAACCAAGGGCTATATATTATCACCAATGGCATAGTCACAATCACAAAAGTGGCTTATATGGAAGGGTTGCAACACTACCTGATTAACATAAGCCAACTATGTGATCTTTACAGTCATTGTCTTCTATAAGGATGAGTGTATGATCAAAAGGTCTGGTGACCAAGAGGTCATGTTGACATGTACTAGGAGTGGGAACATTTAATATTTAAACTTTTATATTCAAGTTCTAACACCCCTGTGGGTTTAGTTGATAATGAGAAAGTCTCATACTATGTGCAATGGCATAAGAGACTTGCTAACTTGAATTGCAAGTCCATTAGCAAGCTCTTTTGTGAAGAGCTAGTAAGAAATGGTCCCAATATCAAATGCACCAAGGAGGGCATTTTCTCTGTATGTCAAAAGGGCAAGCAGACCAAAGCATCTTTTAAGAGCATTGGGGCCAAAGATTCTGTGAGGTGCTTGTGCCTCCTACATATGGACTTGTTTGGTCCAATGCCAGTTCACATTCTAGGTAAGAAAGTCTACACACTTCTGATCGTTGATGACTTCTCTAGGTTTGCTTGGGTATTCTTCTTAAACACTTTTGTGACCTTGATACTTTTGTGACCTTTATTAGGCAAGTTCAGAATGAAAAAGAAAGCCATAGGGTCAAAATTAGAAGTGACCATGGAACTAAATTGCAGTCTAAAGGCATGAAAAAGTTCTGTGAAGATCAAGGGATTCATCAGGAATTCTCATCACCTAGAACTCCCCAACAAAATGGGATAGCTGAGAGGAAAAATAGAACTCTCGTAGAGGCTGGCAGGATACTTCTAAGTGACACTTCTCTCCCAAAATATTTCTGGGTTGAGGTAGTGAACACTGTATATCATGTCCAAAATAGGGCCTCTATCCACAAATACCATGTTGGATCCCTAGTTGGATTTGGGCTAGGTTCAATAATTAGGCTGAGTATAACCCACCTTATATAGCCAGGGTCAAGTCTAGTAGTCCTAGAGTTTAGGCTATGTCATTAAGTTCAACCTTCTTGAGCCAGCAAGCAGAGGACCTCAGAAGACTCAGATGTAGAAGATTTAGAGAACAGATTGTTAAGTTCGAACTTCTTCAAACTCAGCTCGGCGATCGTCGATCTCTGATCGACGAACTCAGAGTTATTTCTCTGAGCTGAGCTCAATGATATTCGAGCTCAGGTCGACGATCAGTTTTCATCAGATAGATTCTCAGCTCGACGAACTCAGAGTGCAAAAGTGGTAAGTTATTCTCAGTACGTAGTTCGCAGAGCTCAGGTCGACTAACTGGAATTCTTTGGTCGACGATCTTGGATCTCAGGTCGACGAATTCCGTTCTGAGGTTGACGATTTCTGTCCAGCTCTAGAATGTGAAGTTTTCTTCCTTCTGTCCCCTACTTTCTATATTAATTAGTAGTAATATTCCTGAGTAACTAATGCTCATATTCCTTTGAATATAGCCGTTATTGGCAGCATTAATTATGGTATTCATCAGGGAAATTACTTGCTTATTTTATTAGGGACAGTTGGGAAAACTCGTTTATGACAGACATTCCAGTCATTTGTATTCTCCAGAATTAGTCAACAATTAATGCCTAAATTCAAAATTCAAAGGACAAAAATTGACTGCAAAATATACAAGAGTTTTCTCCTTTCAGTCTGAAGATATATTGATCAGCCACGAGAAACAGATAATAATAGAGAACAACATACTCACAGAGCATCACAGAGAAGAAAGTCTAGAGCACTAAAACTGATCCTAATCATTCAGAATTTTCTTCTATGTGCTGAAAACATTTTTGTTCTTTTCCTTATCAATCCTGAAATCTGAAGAAGAACATTCATCACAAATCAAGAGTCTTCTTCATCTTCAGAGCCTAGAATCTTCAGAGACATTCATTCAATATCAGTCTACTGGATTCCTGAACAATGACAGAATAAGGCTGAAGACCTACACCCTGAAGCAAAGCTCCAGTCTTCTTGAACCATTCAATATCTCAGGGGGAGCTTTGTCAACATCAAAGATCCACTAGTCTTCTCTGTTGATTAGAGAAAGAGAATACACCATCACCTCCTCTCCTCCCTGTAAAAGGGTTTTAACTCCCTTCAAAAGTTAACCACTTGGTTTTCAAGTCTCCTGATCAAAAGACTTGGGTTGGTTTTTGGGCACCTGATCAAAAATCTAAAGGGTTGTGATATCTCCCTGCAAATAGATATTATGGTGGCAGACAACTGATCAAAACCTACTAGTGGATTCCTACCAGGGTGGTAGAAGAGTGGATGTACCCAGTTGGGGAACCACTATAAAATTTCTTTTGTTGTCTGGTTGTGCTCATTTTCTATTTTGTTCTTACTGTGGCTATGATAGATAGAATAACTTTGCCTGTTTTTCTTTTCATTACATATTATTGGTATCACCTACTTTCACTCTGATATAAAAGTTTAAAACAGCCAATATTTTTAATACTCTATTCACCCCCTCCCCCCCCCCTCTAGAGTAAGTCAGATCTAACCCCTCCTTTCAATTGGTATTAGAGGGTTGTTCTCTTGGTTGAACAAGGTAACACTTGATCAAACAGATCCTTCTTAGATCTAAATTTCTCTAGCCTATTTCTTATAGCATGGCACAAAACAAGGATTATGCAAGTAACAGACCTCCAGTGTGAAACTTAAATAAGTTTGCCATCTGGAAGGCAAGAATCAAACTTTATATGAACTCTATTGATGAGGACATTTTTAATTCCATTTTGACAGAACCTCCTGCTCTAGTGACTGCATCCACCTCAACATCAAGCACACATGTTATTCAACCACCTGAGTGGACAGATGCTCAGAAAAAGGCAAAGATTGCTGATACAAAGGCCATGAATATTTTGGCTCAGACTATGTCTAATGACATCTTCCAAAAGGTGGATGAATGCACATCAGCCAAGAATATTTTGGATTCTCTTAACCAGATGGTAGCTGGTTCTTCTGATGAGATAAAGGATAGGAGATCCAACCTCATCTCTCAGTATAAGAACTTCAAGAAGGACGAGTCAGAGACTGTTGGTGATATGTACAACAGATTAATCTCAATAATCAATGAGCTGAAGACATTGGACAAGAACATCACTCTTACAGAAGTGAATGACAAAATCCTCATGTCCTTCCCTAGCTCATGGGATTCTAGAATCTGGCCTATCAAAGAAGCCAGATTCCTTAATGAGATTTCCACTGAATCTCTATTGGGAAAGCCCAAATCTTATGAGCAACTGATTAAGTCAAGAGAAGCTGCTGAACATAAGACTTCCACACCCTCAAGGAAGAAGCACACCATAGCCTTCAAGGCAAATGAATAACCAGAAGCCCCAACAATCAATGAAGAATTCCTGAGTCTCTAAGCCAAGAAATTCTACAAGATGGGCAAGAAAGATTTCAGAAGAAAGTCATCAAGGCAAGATGACAATCCTAGGTATGACAAAACACCAACTAAAGAAGTTGTTTGTTTTGGCTGCAGGAAGCCTTGACACTTCCATCTCCAGAGTGTTCAAAGAACCAAAATAAGGAGAGGAGAAGAGAAAAGGAAACCAAGAAACAGCATTACAATAAGCCCTCCTCCAGCAAGCACAAAAGGAAAGAGAAAGGTTTCATTGCTGAAACCTGGAGTGACAATGAAGAAGAATCTTCATCTTCCAGCTCTAGTGAAGATGAAGAGGGAGCAAAGGCCAAGGAAATATGCTTGATGACTATTGATGCATCAAGCACCCATTCTGAAGCTGACCAATCAAACACTAAAGAACCTCTATCTAAAGAGGATCAGGTATTGTCTTATTTTGATTTTGATTCAGAAAAATTTAAAATTGAATTTAAATCTTTATGTCTTGATTTAATTAACTCTGAAAAAGTAATTAAATAACTTAGAGAGAAAGTAAATGAATAAGAAAACCTGCTGTCAGAAAACAACAAATTAAAGGATGAAATCACATTAGCTAATGAACAAATCATTAAATTAAAGACTGAATTATTTGAGGCTAGGCAACTTGAAGAATCCCTGAATGGGAGAAGCATCAAGTTGATGAACATCACAAGCACAGTGAATGCCAGACTTAATGGCAAGCTGGGCTTAGGTGCTTCATCAAGCCAACCCCCACATTTAGAAAAACATTTTATGGACCCCCATAAAATTTGTTTCTAAAAAGCGTAAAGAGAAAATAGAAGATAATCATGTAAAACAAATAGTATTAAAACAAAAGAATAAGAAAAGAAGAAAGAATAAGAAAAATCTTAACCATAACAAAGTTCAGCAGATTTCGTCGAACTCAGATCGACGAAATGTGTCCAGTTCGTCGAGCTCAAGTCGACGAACTCTGAATGCAAACTTCAACTATAACTATTCTTTGAACTGCGAACGACGAAACCAGTATGGTTCATCGACCAGAGATCGACGAAATTGGGGCCCTTAAAATGAATACCTTCATTCTCTGAGTGGAGTTCGGCGAACTCATCCTCAGATCGACGAACGTACTAGAATTCGTCGACCCCAGTTTATACTAACAAAAATTTTAATTCCAACAGGATTTTTAATCAACCTAGACAGAACATTAATCCTTTTAACCAATGGATAATTCCACAAAGAAAATACCATCCTTTAGGTTACAAAAGTCAACCTGAATATTCATATATTACCATCTTTATTTATGTAAATATACAAGGACCCAAGGTAACCTGGGCCAAGAATATCTAATCTGTTTTTGTGCAGGTGAAAGACTATCCTACCACAGAGGAATAGTGGTATCTGGATAGTGGTTGTTCAAAATATATGACTGGCAGCAAGGACCATCTATCCAACTACAAGTCCAAGCTAGGTCCTAAAGTAATTTTTGGTGACTCCAACTGTGTCCAGACTTAAGGCTATGGAGATATAAATATTGGAGTGGTCACATTCATGAAAGTAGCTTATATAAGTGGATTAAAGCACAACCTGTTTTCAATTAGTCAATTCTGTGATGAAGGGTTTCATGTATCTTTTAATAAATCCTCTTGCATTATCTCTTCTGTTGATAATAAGATTGTCTTAACTGGATCTAGAGTACGAAATATTTATATAGTAAATTTTAAGTCTGCTAGGTCTGAAATATATCTGTTCAATCAAATTAATAATAATAATGAACTTTGGCATAAAAGATTAGGTCATGTTAATCTGAAGAACATTGCTAGGTTATCTAAAGACAACCTTGCTAGAGGATTACCTTCTGGTCCCTACAAGAAGGAAGGCCTCTGCAAGGCTTGTCAATTAGGCAAGCAAACTAAAAATAGTTTCAAAGCCATTAATAAAAGTGATTCACCTAGGATTTTGTTTTTGCTCCACATGGATTTTTTTGAATCCATTGTTGTACAAAGCCTATGAGGGAAATCTTATACCTTAGTGATTGTAGATGACTTCTCAAGATTCACTTGAGTGTTCTTCTTGAGGAACAAGTTAGATAACTTCAAGGTTCTTATAGATTTTCTTAAGATCATAAGTATTGAGTACTCTACTCTAGTTACATTGAACAGAAGTGATCATGATACTGATTTTGAGTCTCTTCCTTTACAAAGATTCTGTGAGGAGGAAGGTATCAGACATTATTTCTCTGCTCCTAGAACTCCTCAACAAAATGGGGTAGCTGAAAGGAAAAAACAGAACACTAATTGAAGCTATAGGTACATTGCTTGCAGATGCTTACTTGTCACTATCCTTTTGGGAAGAGGCTGTAAGCACAGCAAACTATTTCCTGAACAGGAGTTTGATATATAAGCTTAAGGGCAAGACTCTCTATGAATTACTTAAAGGGAAGAAACCTAAAGTAGATTTCTTTAAGATTTTTGGTTGTATGTGTTACATTCACAATAATGACAAGAAATACATTATAAATTTTAAAGTCAAGGCTATAATGGGAATTTTTCCAAGATATTCCCAAGTCATCAAGGAATATAGGTTTTATAATCAATCTACAATGAAATTAGATGAGTCTGTACATATTTCCTTTGATGAGACTAACATGTTTTACAAGGAAAGAACTCTTCTACTAGTGAATCTTTGCAGGTACCATATTTGTGTGAGCAGTTGAATGAGTTGAACCTCACTAATGAGGCTAATGCCCATACATCTCGACAAAACTCTGAAGACATTGAAGATGATTTCATTGAAATAGTTGATAAACCAACAACAACCCACATAATTCCACAAGAGGAATTAACTCCCCAGGCTGTTGCTGAACCAACTCCACCAACTCATCCTTTCATACTTAGAGATCGCCCTATATCTCAAGTAATTGGACATATCAGTGGTGTGTAGACAAAGCATCAACTCCACCAGGATATGATGCATGCCTGCTTCATATCTCAAGTTGAGCCCCAATCCATCAAAGATGTTGAGCAAGATCCATACTGGATCATTGCTATGCAAGAGGAGCTCAACCAGTTTGAGAGATGTAGAGTTTGGGACTTAGTTCCAAGACCAAAATACTACCCAGTCATTGGAACTAAGTGGGTATTAAGAAATAAACTTGATGCCCAGGGAATTATCATAAGGAATAAGGCAAGGCTAGTAGCTCAAGGCTATAGGAAAGAGGAAGGCATTGACTATGATCAGACATTTGCCCCTGTTACAAGGCTTGAGGCTATAAGAATCTTCCTTACATATGTTGCATTCAAAAAGTTCAAGGTCTATCAAATGGATGTCAAGAGTGCATTTCTGAATGGAGAACTCAAAGAGGAAGTATATGTGGAGCAACCACCAGATTTTATCTCTTCAACTCATCCCTCCTTTGTCTTTAGATTGCATAAAGCTCTCTATATTTTAAAGCAAGGTCCAAGAGCTTGGTATGAGACCTTAGCTAGCTTCTTGTTAGAGCATAAATTTTCTAGGGGAATTGTAGATAGGACTCTTTTTATTAAGCATCATAAAGAAAAAATCTTGTAAGTACAAATTTATGTAGATGATATTATTTTTGTCTCTATTGATCCCAAACTATGCAAAAGGTTTTCTGACCTCATGCATTCAAAGTTTGAGATGAGTAGCATGGGTGAACTTTCATACTTTCTTGGACTCCAAGTGAAGTAATTGCCTAATGCCATCTGCATATCCCAATCCAAGTATGCTAAGGAGCTAATCAAAAGATTTGGATGTCAGATGCCTCAGCAAAGAAAACACTCATGGCTACCAATGTTGTGGTTGACTCTGATGAACATGGAAAAGCCTGTTGATCAGAAATTATATAGGGGCATTGTTGGGTCCCTATTGTATCTCACAGCAAGTAGGTCAGACATAATGTTTGCTACATGCCTTTGTGCTAGGTTCCAAGTGAACCCTAAAGAATCTCATCTTATTTTCTATAAAAGAATTTTAAGATATATAAAGGGTTGCCCAAATCTAGGACTCTGGTATCCAACTGAGTCAGAATTTTAGTTGAATGGATACTCAGATGCTAACTTTGCTGGATGTAGATTGGACAGGAAGAGCACATCAGGAACATGCCAGTTCCTTAGTGCTAGACTTGTCTCCTGGTTTTTGCAAAAAGCAAACACCTATGTCTACATCAACAGCAGAAGCTGAGTACATAGCAGCTGGCAGTTGCTGTTCACAGATGCTATGGATTCAAAACCAACTCCTAGATTATGGATACAACTTAAATAATTCAACCTTACTCTATAATAATACAGGTGCAATTTCTATTGCTTAGAATCCAGTTCATCATAGTAGAACTAAGCATATTGAGATAAGGCATCATTTCATTAGAGAGTGTGTGGACAAAAAGAAAATTAATCTTCTCTATATCTACACTGATTTGAAAAGAGCAGACATCTTCACCAAACCCTTGGATGAAAGAAACCATCTATTCTTCCTCAATCAGCTTGGTAATGATCAATGGAGAAGTTTTAATTTAACTTTCTGTCTGTGGTCGAAGAATTTTCCACAGTTCGTCGACCTGAGATCGACGAACTGAGAAAAGTTCTGGAGATAATTCGTCGACCTGAGATCGACGAACTCTCTGTGTAAGCCATTTTCGTCGACCGGAGATCGACGATCTTACTTCAGAAAATTTTCGTCGACCTGAGGATGACGAAAGGTTTTCTCTTCTTCAGACTGAGATCGACGAACTCTTTTGTCGATAAAATATTTCGTAGGCCTCAGATCGAAGAATTTTTCTTTTTCGCAGGACGGAGTTTGTCGTTTCATATTCCGAAAAACCTTATATCAAGGTTTTCTTCGAGCTCCATCCCGCGCTTTTTGTTCCCCTTTCACTTGATCTCTTTGTCTCTCTTTTGTAGGTGATCAATGGCGATTCCAGCAAGCGCTCTTGCAGCAATGAAGTTTGACATGGGTTTTGATATAGATTTTGAGTCATTCCAACATTCCGGCCAGATCTTCTTGGAAATTCTGAAATTATTTGAAGATCAGCAGTTAAAGAATCTGATGACCACCAGAATGAAGATAGCTGCAACAAAAGTTCGGGAATGGGTTTTCACTTCTTACTCTCCAAATGATGATACTATGACGGGAACCTTATCGGGTAATGTCGTCTCTCTTACCCCGACCGTACTAACTGATATTTTTGGATTAGTTAATGGAGATGAAGAGTTAGAGATCGACAGTGCTGGATTTGATGAGATGTTAGTTAAGATGGGTTATTCTGGAGATACACCCAACAAACTGCTGAAGAAACATCTATCTGCTGATTACAAGTTTCTAGCAGATGTTGTAAGCAAGGTATTGCTGGGCAAGCACACAGCCCATGATTACATCACTCGGCAGCAATTCCTTGTGATGTGTGCTGTTGTGAACAAAAAGCCTGTGAATTGGGCTAGAATCATGTTTGAAATGATTAGGAAGAAAAATACAAAAAGGAGGTGTGTTTTGGAAGAATTCTGGGAATCTTCCTTCAGGCCAAGGCTGTTGAATCCCTGGTCTCACTGACCATATTCATTAATGCCTCCAAGAGGCTTACTTGTGCCTTATTTGGCAGATGGGAGAGGAGTATCTCCAAGCCATCCAAGGCTTCCTCCTCTTCCTCAAGCCCTTCTGAGGGTACAAGGGCTGCTCCAGCCACTCCCCCACCCTATTAAGGATGTTTCCATTCCCCCTCCACCTCCTCTTATTCAACTCCCTCAACAACCCTCCAACATTCTTCTACATCTCAGAACATCAACCAACACCTCCTTCTTCCCTAATCCATATTCATTCACCTATTAATTCACCAGTTCATTCTCCAGTACATCAACCTTCACCACATTAGCCCCTCAACATCAACATTCACCTATTCAATCTCCAGTACATGCTAATACATCAGAGCATGTTACTCCTCCCTCTGTCTCTTCCTCTTCACATCTTCTAACATCCCCCTTCATAACCTATCATCCATACCAATATTCCAATCGGTTATCATTCCCTCTATCATCACCCCTTCATTCCCCATCATCAACAGATGAACTAATACCAGATTCCTTTCCCCTCTCATCCATCATCATCCACCCTCAATCCATATTTATCCACTCAAACCCTTCCTTAATTCATGGACATAGATTCCCTCTCCATTTTCATCTATTCTGCAATCCATCACACCTCTTCTTAAAACAACTCTAGTAAAGGCTATTTCACCTATTGCTGCTT